>JAMPIV010008870.1:0-86077 GCA_024509875.1 Oreohelix idahoensis | reverse complement strand
TACGGATACGGCAAACAAATTTGAAAAGCTTTGAATGCAGGACGAACATTCGGATCTCAGAGCTCGTATGAACTTACACTGGTGAAAGCCGAAAGGAAGCCATTGGCCATGAAAACCGATTTCCCTGGCCACAAAACAATGAAACAAGAATGGATTTGGAACGATCAGAACCCTATGAATGAGGCAGGAAAGTTGAGACAAAATCACAGCATAGAAAGAGAGAACTACAAATTACATACCTGAATAAACGAGAACAGATGGACAGACGGGGAGAATAAAAAACAGCTACAGGGGAAACAGTACTTTATTCTGGTAGAGAGGACGGTCAGCACAACGAAGGTGTAGCCATTATCCTTAAGAAAGGAATGGAAAGGTCTTTTTATTTAAATGGAAACCCATCAACATCAGACTGATAAGACCAAGACTAAGAGGATGATTAACCAACACCAAACAAATTATAACAATGTTTATCACCAACAAACGACAGCCATGAAGAGATCAAGACGTGTATTCTATCTACGAGTAAAAAAGGAATGAATGGAATACTGCACCCTGAAAGTACGAATCTTATGATATAGTAATAGGAGACCTCAATGCGAACAGTTGGAACACCACAATAATAAGTATGAACAAAAAGTAATGGTAATATAACGCAGTTGAACAGTAAATTGAAATGGGACAAATTAATAAGCTTCCTGCATATTAACAACCTGGTCATTGTAGAAACACTTTATCAACACAAAGAACTGCACAAGTTAACATTAGGGAATCACCAAACGGACGCAGACAACAAACCAGATAGAACTCACATAATATCAACGTTCGAAATGCGAGACTGCACTACAAGACCTGAAATTAATGAATGAGAACGCAGATGTGGGAAGCTATCATATCACCATAGTAAGCAAACTGAAGATGAAACTCAGAGCTGCTGGACCAGTCTTAGCACTCAACAGAAAAGATAATAACATCACGAACACTTAAGAGCGACCCCCTCACAATAAAAGCTTCTATGGTGTCGAACGTAAAGAGACGATATCAGATTACCAAAAAGCCAGAAAGCGAGACAGAGACCGGAGGATGTCGACCAAAATGCAACACCATCTCAACAATATACAAAATAAAACAGCAAGTCATTGTTTTGGGATTCCAGGAAAAGAAAGAGCCAAGACTGGGTAACACACAAGAACGCTAAACACCTGAAGCGAAGAGAAAGGAAATGAAAAGAAAAGAAAACAGAAGCTAAGTCTCCCCAGGTTAAAGGCAAATATAGTGAACCGTACAGTCAAGCTAGTGGACAAGGAAGTGAAACGTCAAACCCGTGTTAACAAAAGGACATTTCTGGATGACCTTGCAAGACAGGCAGAAGAGGCAGCACTGAGAAATGAACAAAGCACAGTTTATAAAATAACTAAAAACTAGTCAGTGGAAAACGAGGTGCAAACAACATAACATTAGTAAAGACAAGCAAGGAAAAAATCTCATCACCACAGCACAGGCAGGAAATAAGATGGGCTGGAGCACTTCAAAGAAACACTGAAAAAAAGGAACCACCAGAGACTCCAGACTGAATGTTCCTAGAGGCTGAAAGTGACTTAGACGTAAATACAGACATTCCACGAAAAGAAGAAATCATCACAGCTATCAAAGGGTTAAAAAATGGAAAAGCGCCTGGTCACGACAATCTAAATGCTGAGTTATTCAAGGCAGACCCTGAACTAGCAGCAGAACTATTAGAACCACTGTCTGGGAAACTGAGACAACACCAACAGAGTGGAGTAAAGGAATAATTGTCAAATTGCCCAAGAAGGGCGACCTTGCAGACTGCAACAACTGGAGAGGAATTACTCTCCTCTCAGTTCCCAGCAAAATACTAGGCAGGATAATCATCCAGAGAATTTCAAAAGCAGTTGACAATAAACTGTGGGAAGAACAAGCGAGTTTTAGAAAGAACAGAAGATGTGCAGATCATATATTCACCCTCAGGAACATTATAGAGCAGTGCTCAGAATGGCAGAGACAGCTGTACATTAACTTTGTTGATTTTGAAAAGGCTTTCGACAGCATACACAGGGACAGCCTATGGAAAATACTGAGGGCTTATGGAATTCCCAGCTGCATTGTTTCCATCATAAAAAGCCTCTATTCTAACTTTACGTGCAGTGTTGGATTGAGTAATGTAACTTTCGAAGTGAAAACAGGAGTACGACAGGGATGCCCCTTATCAACAACATTATTTTTGACAGCCATAGATTGGGTGATGCGCCAGACAACAGAGGGCAGTCCAAGAGGAATTAGATGGACAACGTTTTCTACACCGGAAGACCTGGAATATGCAGATGACATTGCACTACTCGCGCATTCACATCAACACATCCAAGAAAAAACCGATAGACTGAATAAGTATGGCCAGCAGGTTGGCCTGAACATCAATCTGAAGAAGACAGAGGTCATGACACTAAATGTGGGCAATCCTGAGCCAATAACAGTAAGGAACCAGAAGTTAGAACAGACAGACACATTTACTTACTTAGGATGCATAGTAATACCTGACGGCGGAACAAGCAAGGACATTAACAACAGAATGAATAAAGCGAGAACAGCCTTTGCTAGTCTCAACAACATTTGGAAGTCTTCCCAGTACAGCACAAACACCAAATTAAGACTGTATGAGAGCTGTGTACTTTCTGTGCTTCTCTATGGTGCGGAATGTTGAAGAGTAACAGAGAAGGAAATGTCGAAACTGTCCTCCTTCCACACAATCTGCCTAAGGAAAATTCTCCGAATCTTTTGGCCAAACACTATCAGCAACCAAGAACTACTTATTCGGAGTAACCAGGAGGACATGCACACCATCATAGCTGGCAGACGCTGGAGTTGGGTTGGCCACGTCTTCAGAAGGGACCCTGATACCATCACAAGAACAGCTATGCTATGGACCCCCGAGGGAAAGCGAAAGAGAGGCCGACCAAAAACAACTTGTTGGAGAACTGTGGAAGCCGAGATGCAAAGAATGAACGAAAGTTGGGGTATTACGAAGGATGGCCACCGACCGAGCAAAGTGGAATCAATTTGTTGCTGCCCTACAAGTCGCCACCAGGCGTGATGGCCACTGACTGCTTTGACGGTTGGCGGCTATGGATCAAAGAAGAAAGAAGAAGAATATAACTGATGCAGGATGTAGATCCCTACTAATTGTTTTTGTGATGTCATCATTTCCACAGCCTTTCTCCTGGTAACCTTTAATGGCTTTTTTTAATCATCTCTCATCTTACGAGATGTTATTTTTTCCTCTCATGTGTTGTGGTCAGGGACCATGTTTTAACACTAATAACAAAGAGCTGGTAGGTATACACTATTTATCAACTGTGGTTTTGTCTCTGTGAAAGAATTGTCCGTTCTCTTATCATACTCGTGTTCCTCTTCTACCCAACACTATTGGATCTACCTCTCATTTTGCGTACTAAATCCTCATGAGCACCATATATTGTTTTACAATTGCTTCTTTCAATTCTTGTCATGACTGAGCTTCATCGACCAATCTTTACTGATTATTGTAATGTCACTTTCGTGTGAACCCCACATTGACTCCTGGATCTGTAGAGTGAAATATTATTTACGAAATGCGTAACACTTTTCCGACCAGATAGTTAATTGGGAGTGCCCTCGATTATTACGCTTAAAACAACCTTGAGATGAGCACAGTTAGTTGTCTTATCAGTGTTTTACTGATAATATTTTTCTTTCTGGGCGGTTTGTTGCTTTTATAATTGTTTGCTTGCACAGTAACGCGCGGGGAAATATCAAGCAGGTGATAGATTATAAGACACGTACTTACGATAGCTCATGGTATTTGTAGCAGGTAAATGAAATTAATCATTTCCGGCAGATTTGTTATGGCAATAGTTACGCTAAGTTGTCCATTTGGGAAGATGTTGTTCCTGTGATTTCTCTATGAAGTAATGGTTGTAAACATGATTGATATCTACGGGAGACCAGAATACCTTTTTCTATGGGTTACGACTATTAAATATGGACTATCGTTTTAAAAAGTACCATATTTTAATGTGTCACGGCAAGGTTGATTTTCCCCAAGAGATGTTAATCCGGGATATATCCATACCAAAAGACTCGCATGTAGAGTGTGCTTACTGGTTTGGCATTTCAGATGTAAAAAATTACAACATTTCATGATTGGAGCCTTGTCCATATAGTAGCAATACTGATTGCGTGCCGATATGTTGCCTTATAGTTTAGAGCTTTGTGGGTTTACGGCACTGTGAAATTCAACCTCGTCATACAGACAGGGTAAGCCAGAATAAGGAATAGAATCAGGATTCCAATTCAAAAAAGACGGTCAAAAGTGTTTGACATCTTGTGGACTTACACAAACAAGAAAACTCCACCCTTTATTTAATATGGAAAGCCCGGACATCATAGGAAAACTGTCCTGAACACTAAGTCATAGTGGAGTTTATTGCAAAGTAATACCCCAGAACAAAGCCAGATCCAAAACCTCAGAAATGAGGTATTGAGGAAGGTTTGGTTGAAGTAAAGTAACAAGAAGAGACAGGTCCGCAACCAGACGATACGTCAAGGCGTAAAAAAAACCCAACCCCTGCAGACCCAAGTAGAACAGTCCTTTACACCAGAGATGGAGTGGTCATATTGTGTGCAGAATGTTGTTGTGGAGAAGATCGGGACGCCACGGCAAGCATGGGAAACTATGAGCCAGGCCCGCCCCCCTCATCCAGACCTCCAGGGACGACCCAAAGTCCGCTGGGCAGTACAAACATTAGACAATCTTTGAAGGACCGAGGACTAGAATGGAACCATGCCAGGGAGGAAGACAGCCGATAGAATAGTATAGCGCTCTTTCTTATAAACCTCTACAACCTCACGGTGGAAGAGGAACGAGACTAAGTAAGTAAAGTAATTTACCCCCAGATCAACATGTAAAGGAGCCATGTGAACCATAGTGCCGACACGTAAACTATATCTCTTTTGAGTCACAGAAAGTCTGTACGCCCACAAAGACATTTTGGGGTGAGTTAACAAATTTATCATTCTATGTTTTGCAATATTAACATGTGAAAATTGTCTTGAGAATGTCCAAGAGTTCATAGGAGGGCTGCCAGCCTCAGCCATATATAATGATGGTTTTTATGAACCAAAACCACTGCAAGAGCTGTGACTGCTTAGTGCGGATTTCTCACAGAGAGCCCTATGAGCAGAGGTAGTCCCAAATTCCATAGTGGAGCAGGAAGTGGGTAAATAATCAAAAATATACTGTACATAATTATTATATTTACTTTACCAAACCAGTGCATATGTAAATGCAAAGATTGTTTTATAAAAAATGCAATGTGTGTTTTTACGTCTACTGGGTTTAATATTTAATACTCAGACAGCCTAATAACAATCTGATGCAGGTGGGATGGGGGGAATGAAAAAAAAATGCGGGACGGGAGGGGGACACCTTCTTTTTCCTGTCAGTAAACCAAGCAAAATTCAGGAGGCTATTTGTTTGTCTCTTATTTCATGATACTAGTTTGTAGTATCACCTTGGCGGTGAAATAGTCTGTGGAGCATGGTGTTGTGGTATAAAGTGGTTTTGCAATCAGAGTTAAACATCTACATCAGACGGGTCTTTAAAATGGACACTGGACCATCATCGTAATTACCCCCATGATTTAACTACGAGGGGAACGTATTTGCGGCCACCCAGGGACTTGACCAGCGACGAGAAAAACCAGTCTACAGCCTGCAAGGAACAAGCCAAATCGGCTGGAGCAGAATTCAGCCTACATTTTTTTACTGGGCAGCTAAGTATCCACTTAAAGCTGCCAATTGAACTCTAATAACGAAAATTTCCCTAAAATATTCAAGATCATCACCAGTGATGAATCTTTAAATAAAAAAATATTTCCCCCTATAACCACACCCACCCTTATTTTTTTACATTGTTAAATATAAACTGATTATTACATGTTGTTATTTGTATATATACACATTTTTATAGTTGATTTAATCATGTTGGGTGGCACCACTGCAGCCGTCTGTCTCTGTCATTTTAAATACACCATAACCAGTGCCATTGAAGTAATTATTTTACCGATTTTAAATCAGTTTTGGGGCTTATCAAAACGAGCAAAATTCTTAATCACTCATAGAAGGGCAGGCAAGATAGGAAAAGTTTACATGGCCGGATCCTATCATCCGTAATTACTTAATTTCTAAATTCCTATGAGGCCTCCATAGAATTGAAGCATCCTTCTCCAATTCAGATCTCTGCCAAAAGGTAACCTTGAGCTAAAGGTAGATACCTTTGAAGACTCCTCAGTAGATACTCTGATAATTTGGCTACTGTTGGACCATCCTGCAAGAGCAAGGGGGAGTCAAATCCCGTGACACGATAGTTTCCATACTGATATTCTGATAGTTTTAGTAGTGGTAACGGTTTGGTAAGTCACTCAACTGGCTTTCTGACAATGTATTGCCAGTCTCTTGTCAAATCTTACATGTTGCAGGGAATATTCCATTTCCTATGGTACTTAGAAGGATCTGGAACTTAGTATGGCAAACATGTTGTTGATGACATGTATAGTTAAGTGTTAGCCTAGTGTTTTCCGATTCTTCATAGTTTTCTGTCTTGATTCTCTATGCTGGCAACTTCGATGAAGTTTGATTCAAATTCTTTTTCATTATGATACTAGTATGGTGAATATCGAAAAGATAATTTAAAGTGATAAATTTTTCTTGCACGTTTTCATTTGGTCACAAAACACTTTGACCATCCAGCAAACAAACATTGTCCTTGAAAACTCCCTTTTTATAACTAAGTGCCAATAAAGTGGTCTCGTCCTGCATCACAAACTTTTACGGAAATTAATGCTGAAAGTAAAATAGAAATGATTGAATATGACCGACAGTTGAAGTTGGTGTCACTATCAGGGAATGCAGCAGAAAGCGCACACACTCCATTTATCGACCGCCGCCCAATTTTTTGGGGGTCACTTGAACTCATTGTATTTGTGAAATGACGTGTTAAATCATAGTAAGGACATATTGCCGTGAAGTAGGTTACAAAACAGTGTTAAACCAACTATAGTAGCATCACATGATGGAACCAAGGGAGGTGCAAGTTTTCCGAAATTTACTGTTTACCCCCGTTTCACATACAATTTCATGAAAAGTAGCAGGAGGCAGTAAGATGATGTCCGTGAAAAGTTCATGTGGCACGAGATGGAACCTTGAACGTTTCCACTAACTTTATTCAAAAAGCCGTGAACATTCTACATGATGTTAAACGATACTCACTTCATAAAGTATAATTCTAAGCAGGCACCCTTTTCCTACTGCAATTCTGGTGTTACGTAGTTCCCTATTGGAGAGGGCCAAAACCTGTATATTGATGGTCATAGTCCCTGACATTTTTCTACTAATTTTGCTTAGTAGAATACAGCATCAATTAAATATGCCAGAACAGATCTTCTGCACACACTAAGTACATTTCTTAAATGGAAAAAAATCCCTGGATAAATCTCATCAGCGCAACTATAAATGGGATTGTACATTGTATTTTATTTCAAGTCGTAAGTCATTTGGCAGACTTTTAAATGTCGAAACCAAATGATGGAAAGACGGCAAACTAATGGACAATGGATATAATCCGGTCACATTCAATATTATGCTACCGCTAACTGACATTTTTATTGTCAGAGATGTTGATTCTTAATGGAAACATGGATAGCTATTAAAATTGTTCCACTGAATTTTTTAAACGAAAAAAAAGCGACTGCTATAATGAAAAGTGTAAGATTAGTGGGATTTAGTATTGTAAATAAAAAAATCTGTCCATACTCTACCCGCAGTTTCCAGGCACCTCTGAATTAATTTCCTTTTAAAAATGAGCACTCAAACTCAGTGCTTTAGCGTATATTAAAAGATCAGTGAGTGCCAGGAAATGAGGCAAGCGCAGAAATGGGTTGTTGGTGTTGAATCTGTTTTTCATCAGAGCAGAAAGTAGTTAGAATATTAAAACCATTGGTTATTGCTCCACATAGGGAAAATATCTGGCACGAAAATAATTGAAATGAACAAAAAAGTTTTGAAAACTGTTCACAGTTTACAAATGTGGGCATTGATGCCCATAACGCCTTCTGACACTAGACCTTTGAATTAACCGCAAAAATCCATTCCTGTCGAAGAAAAGAGCAGAATGGAGTTTTCTGAAGTTTATGCAATGGCAACAAAAATTCGATATTGCTTGTGGCACATTTTGGAAAAGGACCGCCACGAGTTTAAACTTATCCTAGTATGACAGAAGAGAGAAATTAAAATCTGTCAAGTAGATAAGGTTGTTTTCTCATTTGATAAAAACTGTATACGTAAAATTTTCTTCAAAATGTAATAATTATATTTGGTACACATAGAAATAAAATAAAACGTAGGTCTTAGACATACATTAAGGATGACCAGGATCAACTTTAAGAACGTCATATTTTCAATTGAATCCGGCACCGATGACCATCATATATGGACAACTTACTCCCTCTGCGTCATGGCACCATGAGATATCATTCTTCTTACTTCTTCATATCGTCCTTAAATTTAGTATACCTAGCCACGGTTTACCTCCCTTGCTCCCAGGCACGTAGTGGTCTAACAGTGGCCAAAAACCTAGAGTATCTACAGTGGGTCTTTCAATGGTGGTCTATCTTCGCACAAGATTATTCTTGGCAGAGTTTGTTAGATTGAATAGATAATAATGACGTACATTCCTCAAGGGAGTGTTCACAAAATTATTTCAGAAGTCAAGAAATATTCTGAATTAGTCCGAGTTTATATGACTCACCGCTTTTGTGAAGATGTATTTTGTATGATTTAGTTGTTCAAGCCCGCAGCTGATTTAACTGCAGCGACATATCACTCTTATTAGCCTCGATATATATGTGTGTGTGTGTGTGTGTATATATATATATATATATATATATATATATATATATATATATCTCTCCTATATATATATATATATATATATATATATATTATACACTAGATTGGTTCTGAGTCTTACGTATGCATTTCTCTCTGTAATAGTTAAATTCAACTATGACTTTTGTCAAAATCCACATATCCAAATATGGTATGATCAATTTACTTTAAAACATTTGTAAATAAATGTTCGTTAGTGATTTTAAAAAAAATAGGTTTCTTCACATAAAATTACATTTTAAGCTTGATGAATATTAAGACAAATAAAGATCCGCTTCGTGTTTGGCTTGTTAAAATTGCGACTTTGCTAAAATGCTGAAGTGCCAATGCTGCGTTTCCGTACATTCGTTCTCTGGTGGTGAGGGCATGTTTCCAGACCAGTTCAGGAATAGTAACCTCTCCTGGTAATTTTTCACAACCAGTGGAATGCAGGTTTAAAAAATGTTCGATACAGCTCTTGAACCACCAACAATAGTTCAGCACAGCAAATAGTCTCTCCGGATCGTAAACAACAAATAGTCAGGGTCGCCTAGTCGTATTGGTGACCACAAACTTTAGAGGGGAATAACAGAAAACGAATTCCGCTGCGAAGTCTTTCTTTTCCTCATATTAACCAGGCAACCTGTCCGCCAGTCTCGCTCAGCCGTGACTGGTTTTCCACAGATTTTTTTAAACTTCTCCCTTAGCGTAAATCATATCAGTCCTAAGACATGTGATGGAAAATCACCAATAAAGGTCAATTAATTTAAAGGAAATTATTGTTGACTGGACAGCGGCACTGGCTTGTGTACGCATGAAGGAACATAATACGCTTACCATACATTCACAACAATGATAAATATACCAGCCTATGTCACAGGTTGATGAAATCATCACTCAACTTTAGCTGCTCCATTCGCCTGGTAGTGGTTCAAAGAAAATGTAGACTCCTTTTAACATGCATGAAAGTTGCCAGCCTAGTATGAAGCATCTTGGCTACCACCAACTAGCTTTATAAAACCTGTAAACTTCAAAGTTTGAAAGATATATTACAACTCACTCTAGTATACTGAGGAATCATAGGAACTGCTTGCTCAGGTACATTCAGTCCCCTTGGTCAAACTTTGATATAGATGCGAAAACACACTCCATGATATTTATCAGTTCTATACAGAAAATCCTTCTGCGACTTTGTGCTTAAGAACGTAGGGTTTCTGTATGAAATAACTTTGCTGTGGAATCATTCACAAAGTGTTCCACTTATCCAGTCCGGTCCTACTTAAAGTCAGAATCTTTGGCTTCTATTGTTTACATGGTTTCAGTCCGAGATGTCTACCTTGACGAGTCAGGAAGTGCAAGACCGTATGTTCTAAATGCTTCTACATTATATTTCAGACTTCACCGACGCACTCCTGTTGTCCTGATACTTGGAAACTCCTCAGTCCTAGCGAGTGTATATGACAACTCAGAATTGCCAAACCAAATGGCATTTCTAAGGTACATGTTATGATAGAGGTAGGGTGCTTATGGAATTTCCCGCCGTGACTCATACGGTTGAACTCCTCGAATTTAAACATTCACTTTCCATATTGATGGAATGGTGATTTCCGTAAAGTGTTGTAAAAGTTTACCTAAATCACACTTTCCCGCTTACTATTCAAAATGTCTTCCAAGATTGAGTTTTAATACTATAATCAACCTGGAGAGTCCAAGTATTACGAAATTTTGATTTACTTAGTTTATCAGAACTAGGGTAAAGATCATGCGTTGTATCACAGGCTTGTCGCAATCGACTGCCATAATCTAGTAAACAAATCGTAAGGTTCTATACAATTCAACCCGTATTGTAAGTCCATTCTACTGTCAAATCGGATGTTATTAACAGCAATCGTGAAAAAACCATTTATCGATCGAATTTACCTGGAATCAATGTGATATTTATCACGTTTCGTGATTTCAATTAATCTCTCAGGGGTATGTCTGGATGTCTTGTCATGCATCCAAAGCGTTAAATAATGAACAAATGATAGTAGGTGAAAAGAGGTTCAAACAATTTCAGAGTAGAGGATAGGCACAGAAAGATTATGTAACGTTTAAAAATGTGCAGAAATAAATAGATAATAAAAAGTAATTGATGTAGGAAATTAAGAAAAAGCAAACGAGCCAGTAATGTCACAATAATCATATATATTTTCCACGATAAATGGACCCACATAGAGACCATCAGACCATCATGAGTGATACAAAGAAAAAATCAGTTGATTTTTACATGAGCATAAACGAATGAAAAAAACAATAGATATATTAGTGGCCCCAATTGAAAAACACACATAATACGGTTATACATTGTAAAACATCTTTATCTTCATGAATGAAATTATTGTCGTAACTTTTTTCTTTCGATGCAATCAGGGCTAGTTTTATTTTACAATACGTAGCAGGAACAATATAGAGACCGTTCAAGGACATGTGCAGCCTAAGCCTGGCACACAGATCAGAACGTTGTAAACTGTTGTTTCTGTAAGTCTGACATTCTTGCATACCCTGGGTAGCACAAACCCATATGTGCTCTGTCTCCTTCAGTACCACTTCGAAGGCTTTGACTGATGATTGTTCCAATGCTATCGCTCATTGTTTACAAGACCTGATTAATAATCCTAACGTCCGTCCCTGCCGTTCCATTACCCACGTTTCTCTGCCAAGGTAACATTGTTGACTCATCGACTGCAGTGTTGTTTTTTTAACAACGTGATCAGTTCATTATTCTTAGTATCCCTCCCATAATATCACATCTCATATCCAACGATGGCAGTTCTCGACACTATGTCAACCAGTTCCACGTGGATTGCTCCTTAGCATATGCATGCCCCCCCAATGGACTGCAGATCAACATCTCGTTCTTGATAAGTTTAACGGCCTATATTGTTTTTTAGTCATGTCGTAGCCATTCTGTTTTGGGAAATTTCCTTAACACAGCATTGGATAGAAAGTCCGATAATATACGCTATCCATGTTAGTTGAAGTTTCAGGCAAATACCCTAGGGTGAGCAGCAGGTGCCTTTATCTCCATTCTTGGCTAGAGATTGTTGTCCATTGATATGCTCAGCAACGACTCAGGATTCTTGCTGTGAAGCCCATGCTGTTTTCATTGCCTTTTAATTAATACTTTAAACACATTACGCTGGAAATGTTCTTGAGCAACAGTAAACAAAAGATGAGCAAGTAGAAAAAGGAAGAATGCAAGAGGGAATTAGTGTGCCAGTGGGTTTTCAAACCTTTGGCAAAAAATTAATTTATTTCTTATGTGTATTTCTAACTATTACCTAGTATGATTCTGCTCTTGGTGTATGGGAAGGCCAAGACAGAGGAGTTTTGAAAACTGGTTTGCCCCACCTCATGTTGATGGGCCTAGTATTTGTTAAGGCTTAAAAAAACAATGTCATCCCTACGTGTTTTGTTACCTGCTAATGGGACTCAAAGCATGCTCACGTCTGGTCTAAATGTTCACATACAAACGGGAAAACCACATCGAGTCACTAGTCATTTCGGTAGCAAACCTGTTCAATGTTTCATGAATTCTTATAACACAAAACCATCTGACTATTGCCTTCAAATCCACTTGTCCTAATTTACTGTATGAGGAATTCGTGTGTATTATTTGTCAATATCTTATTGTAGAGGATTTGTTTTGGGTTTTGTTGTTAATTGTTTTGTTTGTTAGTTTGTTTGTTTTTGTTTGTTTTAAAAACATACTTTGGGCGAATGAAGAAATATTGCAAAATGTATTATGTTATATTACTTTTTAATGATAAATGCCTAAATAAAGCTAAAACTCAGCGGTACAGAAAACACACAGGAATTTTTCTAAGTCCACAATACCTCCTGAGTTATTAGGCGTACTAGTGAATAGGGCTGTGACTGAGAGGCAGGACAGGGCGATGTTAATACTATAAGGAGTTTACAGGAAGAATTTCAGTGGCGAAGCGCGCTGTGTCAAGTCTTGTCGGTTTCGCGCAAGGTGGACTCGGTGTGTGTCCGTAGTTGTTGATGTGCTACGGAGCGAACGGAAATAAATTTGTTCTTCTCTTTGTTACCTTTCACAGTTGCCTCCACGGCTGGCGGAGTTGTGGATTAAAAGTTGCTTACCATAAAGTGAAATGGGTTCATTTTCGAATACAAGACATAACAGTGAGGCTGAGACGCATGGGAGTCATGACATAAGTGGGCCCAGCACACCCCCCCCCCCACCCCGCCCCCCCAGAGTGTATAAGGAGGCTATGGTAGGGCCGGAAAACTCTTGTCGGATCGGGGGGGGGACTTCTTTCTGATGATCACAGAATTGCTTCCTGTTGTATTAGCTCTGTTAAAGAGTATTCCTATCATCTTGGAGTTAAAATGGGGGATGAAAGGATACAGGCATACATTATGAGAGAGGAGAGAGAGTGAGAGAGAGAGGAAGGGGCAGAATATCAGACGGGCCTACGTGCCCAATTATAAAAACCCTTTGAAGATAAAGTTCGTATCGTACAGTTCGTTAACCATGAAAGTGCAGGCTCATCTTGTCATACTATACTAACTATCGGCAAAAGTCAAGGGCCAACCTATTCTTTTTCAATACACATTTTATATAAGCGCATAGAATTATTAAATGAAGGAAGTTTTTAGTAAAAATGGGATGCATATATCTTCCTCTGAAAGTCCTCTATGCAACGTTAAGCATAAATAACAAATATTCACACGACAACCATGGTGATTACGTGCAATTTTGGTTCTTGGCTGACCATAATTATTCACATTTTTAAATCTGTTTTTTTTTACAAAACTTCCGTACAACCACCCAAATACAGGTGAAGTATCGTGGATGATTGGACATTCCACGTGCTAATTGGCGACGTTTTCGTGAACATGAATTACACTCTTAATTTGTTTTAACAATCAGCAAGACTTAGGATAGTTTCATCACTTGAACAAAACACCATGCCCACCGAGAAAGAAGTCTTGACGCATCCTTACAAAGAATGAGGGCTATAGCGTGGGTATGAAAGGTGGTTTATCTGTCCGTGATGGTTGCTAGGACGTGGCTTGCAGTGTCACACTCTACTATCACAAAGAATTTTGGAGAGATTTCAGGCCACAGGATGGTGTGGAGGATACGACCACCAGCCCAGGTTGACCTAGACCTGCACCAACAGACACATGATGACGCAATCGAACAGTGACATGTTTCCATCTCTAAGAATGTCGAGCTTAGACCAATCTGTATAACGTTAATGTCAGTCAAAAGCACCATTCACAGTCGTGTACAATTGAATTTGGACGGGCTGCTCGACGGCCTGCAGTCTGTATTCCCATCTTAACTCCCTGCTCATCGAAGAGCCCAGTGTTGCTTGGTGTCGCGAGCACCATCAGATGGACAAGGCAACAATTGGAGTTCAAGTTCTCTTCACTGATGTATCTCCGCTTTAACTGTGTCATTCAATGAAGGCCTGATTTCGAGTTTGCCAGAACGACCAGGTGTGCGATTTAAATTTTACATGATGGGACACACTGTCGGAGAGGTGGATCGTTATGGTAGAGGTTCTGTCAATTGTCTGGTGGAGGCCTTCTACAGACCACGGCAGGAAACCCACTCTACATCATTCCAAGGCAACTTGACCGGCCCAAGATTACCAGAACGAAATTCTTGAGACACAATTGTTCAGCCTGCTTATGGAGGCCATAGGTGGTAATGCCATCCTTACAAAGATTATTTAACGCTCGAACCCCCATTCGATCTCCGTGTGGTTGAATGAGTATTATTCTAGCAACACTGGGATCATCATCAGGTTGGCGTGGCCAGAGATAACAAGATTACTCCGTCTGGCAAGACACCTTATGGATCAGACATAAATGACATCAATCCGTTTCCGTCCGAAGGGACAATTACGTTATATTGAAAGAAATAAGTTTGTTACAATCACTGAAACAACACATTGTCGTAAGAGTTTACAAAAAATGTGGTTGGTGAGTTTCACATGCCCAGGCAAATCGGATGTTTTGTTACCATATATGGGAGAATGACCTCTGCATCACGCACAATAATTATTCCATGTCGGAAATTTTTAAAATTTCACCTTGACCGGGTTCATGTATGTTTGAAAAAAACGAGTAGAGGCTTTTCATAGCTTCGTAATAAGGCAAAAGCGAGGGGAAAACACAGTGAATATTAAAATGACGCGTTTCAATGTTAAGGACCACATGTGTAAATTCACTGTGAGGACCATCACCCAGGACCATGCCAGAGTAAAGCCTAGGAATCAGATTTCATAATTCAGCCTGACCGAAGCTTTTGTTGGAACATCCTTGAAGGACTTTAAATTTGCCAAGGTAAAAACCATATTAATAAGGAAATCCCGAGATCTCGAGGGAAACACTGAAAACCCGAAGGTCATGAGAGGGAATTATTGATAAAAGCAATCGGAGGGGGGGGGGGGGGGGGTCACCCCAAGAATACGTGTAAAGAGGACCTAATCAAGTCGTCTTCTACGTCCATTAGAGCAAAAATGTCTCGTGAAATATTTTCGGTTGTGCATTTTTTCATAATCTACAATTTTTACATTACTAACATGTGAACCTAATATGTATATATTTGCCATGTGGAATATTTAATATGGGAAAATTCGCCTAGTGGATGTAAACGTCATTTGTGGCTGGCAACCTAAGCATAAGAATGATGATTTCAGGAAACCATCCAGGCACAGGTCTGGTGGACTGCTTTATTGCTAGTTTCTTACAGAGGACTAAAAAGCATATGTAGTCGTTCGCAAGTTCATTTGGAGCTGGGAGGAAAAAAATGACGAGAGAATCGTGCACATTACTAAGTAATAATATTTAAACCTTTTTCCAAATCAGTGTAAAATGTCCCAGTGCAAAACATATTCACTTTTAAAAATTAATGAAAGTTTCAAACTTTTGCAACAAGTGCAGATATTAATTGAAAACTTATTCATTTGTGAACACGTTTCAGTCAGTCGGAGATGTAAACTGTAAACATATTCTAATCTGTACAATTAACCGTTACCTTTTTAAATTCTATAATATAAGGCTGTTTCAATTTAAAAATGTAAAGAAATGTTTCTCTCGTCGGGTGATTCAAGTTTCACAGTCTCATCGAGGGTAAAATACTCAGGAGAGCGTTTTTTTTTCTAATTATTATTACCATCAGTTATTTGTGGTACCAGTAAAGGGTTACTTAATCTCTGGTACATAGTATGGGTAGAAGTGTACTGATACGAAAAAGACTAGTAACCAATCATCAAGAGGGTATAGACATCGCGGGACCAGACTTGTGCAGTTACTTCCTTGACTTTACTTGGAAACATGCTTGCGCCTTAATCTTGACCAGAGGGACGCGAGAACTCCAGTGACCTATCGGCATAAACCAAAAACATCAGAGGGTGCAGAACCCTACTAGTGGCAGAATAAATTGTTACACCCACCCTAATACTTTTGGTGTGACAAATAAACCCGGGAGGTCTATGGCCGTTAAGACTTGTGAAACGTCATGGGCTATCACTGATACCATATTGGTTTAGTTACTGATAGGGTGTCTTATTGATTAATCTGCTAACGTTGCTGCTGGTGTTGTGGATTTCTGGTAATGGTCTAACATTTGGATACCTATAACAATATACGCCACACAAGGCATAACACTGTAGAAGTCTACTGGTAAGCGATGCACAAGTTCTCGGATACAGATAGACCAACGGGCCCAACTCCGGGGCTATTTTCTTAAATACGTGTTAAGTTCCCCTGTCACACTTGTAATATTAAATTGGTGTTTTGGTTTAGTCGTTGTTACACCACAATTTTTTTTCGTACACCCTGTCTTGTTCAATTTCCCTAAACCAAAAGTAATACCACCACACTTCCGTGTATTTTTTTTTTTTTTTTTAAGACTATTTTTTTTTTTTTTTTAATATTAAAACAAGTGTGGGGACAGAGGAATCTTAACACGTATTTAGAAATAGCCACCGTGAGTGTGGCGTTGCGTCCTATTCTGAATCGGTGGAAACTTGTGCAACGCTCTACCAGTTAGACTTCTACAGTGTTTGCCTGTGGGGCGTATATGTATGTATCAAAATGTTAGAACATTACCAGAATCACACAAACCACAGCCGCAACGTTTTTAGCAGGATAATTTCAATAAGACACCACTATCAGTAACTAAAACCCATCCATGTCGCCTCCATTTCCAGTGAACCCCATGGACGTTTTCACTAGACTTCCGGCCATGACCATCCCAGGGGTTTTCACACCAAAAGTTAGGGGTGTTGTAACACATTTATCTGCACAAAAAAAATAGTTAGGTTCTGCTACCCTCTGATGTTATGGTTTATGTGCCTGATAGGGTCACTGGAGTTCTCGGCCGCCGTCCATCTGGTCAATGAATTAAAGGCGCAGCCATGTTCCAAGTAAAGTCAAGGGCGTAACAGCCAAGCTGGTACCGCGATCTACTACCCTCTGATATTGGTTACTAGTTATACCGTCAGTACAACTTCTACCACATACTTCTGTTCCAGAGGATTAGTAACCCTTATCTCGGTACCACCAATAAACTATGGTAAAAATAATAAGAACACAAACGCTCTCTCTGTGTATTTACCCGCGATGAGAATTAAACTTAATCACCCGAGAGAAACATTTCTTTACATTTAAAATTGTAACAGCTTATATTTAGATTTTTAAACTGATAACGGTTTAATAGTTACTATGATAGATATATGTTTACGAGTTTACATCTCCACTGACTGAAAAACGGTGTCACAATGAAATAAGTTTACATTTATTTATCTGCACTTGTGTGCTAAAGTTTGAAACATTACATTAATTTTAAAGTGGAATATGTTTACATCTGACACTTTTACCACTGAATTGGATAAAGGTAAAATAATATACTTAGATTGTGCACGATTTCCTATCATTTTTTTCCTCACCTGATCCCATATAGAACTTGCGACTACCTTATGCTTTTCAGTCCCTCTGTAAGTAACTAGCAAAAAAGCAGTCTCCAGTACCCTTGCAGTGATGGGTCATGAAAAATCATCATTCAATATGCCCTAGAGTTGACAGCCACACAAATGACTTTTACATCCACTAGCGATTTTTCCCAATATTAATATTCACTTGGCTAATATATACACATATTTAGTTCACATGTTAGTAAATGAAAAAATTGTATGTAGAATGAAAAAATGCACAATGCCGAAAATATTCCACAGAACTTTTTGACTCAAATTGAATAAAGACACTTTGATTAGGCCTCTTTCTTTACACTTAGTCTTGGGGGGGGGGGGGGTTTCGTTTGCGTTTATCAATAATTCCCTCTCTGACATCGTGTTTTCAGTGTGTCCCTCAGATCTCGGTTACCTTATTTATATGGTTTTCCTTGGCTATGTTAAGTCCTTTCAAGATGTTCCAACAAAAGCGCGGTCTGATGAAATATGAAATCTGATTTCTAGGCTTTACTCTGGCATGGTCCTGGTTGTCCAGACTCAAACAGTGAAATTTACCCACAGGTGACTATAACGATTGAAACGCGTCCAAGGTTATATTCACTGTGTTCCCTCGACATTTTGCCTTATTACGAAGCTATGAAAGCCTACTATATCGTTTTCAAACATACATGACCCGTCCAGGATATTTTAAAAATTTCCGACATGCCGAATAATTATTGTGGGTGATGCAGAGGTCACTTCTCCCTATATATGGTAACAAAAACATCCGATTTGCCTGGCAGGTGACCCATCACCACAAACTCATTTGTTAAACTCTTACGACAATGTGTTTTCAGAATGTAACAACTTTTTACTTTTCATTATCAATGTAATGTCCTTCGGACGGGAAAACGATTATGTTTCATATAATGTCCTGTCCATAAGGGATGTCTTGCAGACGAGTAATCTTGTTATCTCTGCGCCACGCCATCCCTGTTGATACCATGTTGACTGGAATAAACTCATACACCACACGAGCTCGATGGGGGTCGAGCGTTTATACATCTTGGAGGATGGCATTACCACCCTATGGGGGCCTCCTGAGCAGGCTGAAATAATTTGGTCTCAAGATTTCGTGTCTGGTATCTTGGGCCGGTCAAGTTTTGCCTTGGATGATGTAGAGTGGCGGTCCTGCACCGTGTCCTGTAGTAGCCTCACCAGACCAATGACAGAAACTCTACCCATAAACGATACCACCTCTCGAATTGTTATGTCATCGCAGTAAATCGATCTTACTGGTCCTCGTCTCACAAAACTCGTATCCTGCCATCATTGAATAGCACAGTGAAGCGAAGATTCATCAGTGAAGAGAAACTTGACTCAATTGTTGCATTGTCCATCGGATTTGCTCTCGCAGGACACCAAAGACATACAAGGGCTCTTCGATGAGCAGACAGTAAGAGGGATTCAGACTGCAGGACTTCCCGAGCACCAGGTCCAAATTTCATGTAAACGACCTCGTTGAATGGGTGCTCCTTGACAGACATTAACGTTTAACAGTTTGTCTTCAGCTGACATCCTAGGGTGGATAAAAATGTAACTGTTTCGATGGCAGCATCATGTCCTGTTGGCTGGCATCTAGGGCAAACCTGGCTGGTGGCGAATCCACTCCCACAACTTCCGGTGGCCTGAAATCTCTCCTAAATTTTTTTTCTGTTGGGATAGTAGAGTGTGACTCTTGCAAGCCGTCTAAGCAACCTCACGGATCAAGATAAACCACATTCAAAACCACGCTATAGACCCTCATTCTTGTAAGGTTCTGTCAAGACTTCTTCTTGGTGAGCTTATGGTTTTTTAAAGTGATGAAACCTACTCCTAAGTATGCTGAATGTAAAAACATATTTAAGAGTGAATTCTGTTTCACGATAAGTCGCCATTGCACGTGGAATGTCAATCAGCACGGATTACTTCACCTGTTTTGGTTGTTCGGAAGTTTGAAAAAAATCCAGATTTAAAAATGGTGAAATTTATGGTCAACAAACCAAATTGCACGTAATCACCATGGTTGTAGGTTGAGTGTTTTTTTATGGCTTAACGTGCATCATATAGAGACTTTAAGAGGAAGATATTGGCACCCATTTTTACTAAAAACTTCATTCATTATAAATCATTCTATGCGCTTTATATAACAAGTGTAATTGAAAAATAATAGGGTGGCCCTTGACTTTTGACGATCGAGTAATTTAGTTATGGACTGATGAGCCTTGCATCATTCATCGGTTAACGAAACGTACGATCGAGAACTTTAATCTTCAAAGGGTTATAAACTTGGGCCACGTTAGGCCCGTCCTGATATTCTGCCATTCCCTCTCTCTCTCTTCTTCTCTCTCTCTATCCTAATGTAATGCTGTATCCTATCATCCCCCATTGACTCAAAGATGATAGGTAAACACTTTACAGATCGATTTCAAAACAGGAAGCTAATCTGATCCATCAGAAGAAAGTCACCCCCCGTCCGAAGCTCAAGTGGTTTCGGCACTACATACTCCTTCTACACTCTGGGGGGGGGGGGGGGGGTGCGAGGGGGGGGGGGCCTGGCCCACTTATGTCCATTGACTCTCCAAGCGACTCCAGACTTCATCCCTCCTGGTTGTCTTGCATCGAAATTGAACCCATTTCACTTATGGTATCAACTTTACTCCACATCTTTTCCGCCAGCCGTGGAGGCAACTGTGAATGTAACCAAAGAGCAGACAAATTATTCCGTTCGCTCCCGTAGCACGATCACAACTACGGGACACACACACTGAGTCACCTGCGCGAAACCGACAAAAGACTTGACACACTGCGCGCTCGCCCACTGAAATTTTCCTGACACCCCCTTATAGTAACATCGCCTTCGCATACTCAGTCACAAGCCCTTTCACTAGTACGCCTAATAAAAACTCAGCGTATTGTGGGGACTTAGAAAAATTCCTGGTGTTATCTGTTACCGCTGAGTTTTAGCTTTATTTAGGATTTATCATTAAAAAGTAATATAACATAATACATTTGCAATATTCATCATTCGCAAAGTATGTTTTAAAAAAACAAAAAACAAACATAACAAACAAACAAACAAACAAAACCAATAAACAAACAACAATAAGATTGACAAAAAATCGAATTCCTCTTACAGTATAATTTAGACAGTGATTTGAGGCATAGTCAGATGGTGTGTTATAAGAATTTCATGAAACATTGGAACAAGTCTGCTACCGAATGACTAGGGACTCGAGTGTGTTTTCCCGTGTATGTGAGAGATTTGACCAGACGTGAGCAGCTTTTGAGTCCCATAGCAGGTACTGCTCCGTAGGGAGTGAATTGTTTAAGCCTTCACAATACTAGGCCCATCAACATGATGAGGTGGGTGCAATACCAGTTCCTCTCCTTCTGTCTTTGCCTTCCCTTACCCAAGAGCAGAATCATACTAGGTAGATAGTTAGAAAGACATATAAGAAATAAATTAATTTTCAAAGGTTGAAAATCGGGCACACAGTTCCCTCTTGCATTCTTCCTTCCTCTTGCTCATCTTTTGTTACTGTTGCTCAAAACATTCTCCAGCGTACTTAAAGTATTAATTTAAAGGCAATGAAATCAGCAGGGGCTTTCACAGCAAGAAGAAGCTGAGTCGTTGCTGAGCAGTAGCGGACAACAAATCTCTAGCCTGAGAATGGAGGATAAATGGCACCTGCTGCCACCCTAGGGTATTTGCCTGAAACTTCACTAACATGGATTAGGTATATTATCGGACTTTCTATCCATGCGTTAAGAATTTTCCAAAATGAATGGGCTACGACATGAATAAAAAACATATAGCGCCTTAAAAACTTCAAGAACGAGTGTTGATCTGCTGTCCTGGGCATTGCATATGTAAGGAGCAATACGTGAACTGGTTGACTAGTGTCGAGAACAGCCATACGTTGGGATATTGAATGTGAATAAGGGAGTCGATACTAAGAATAATGAACGATCACGTGTTAAAAAAACAACACTGCAGTCGATTGAGCGATCAACATTGTTAACTTGGGCAATAAAACGTAATACGTGCAGGGGTGACGGATCGTTAGAGAATATTATTCAGGCGTGTAAAACAAATGAAGCGATATATTGGAAACAATCATCAGTCAAAGCCTTCGAAGTGTACTGAAGGAGACAGAGCACATATGGGTTTGGCCAGGGTGCAAGAATTGTCGATTCAGAAACAACAGTTACAACGTTCGATTTCGTGTAGGCTAGGCTGCACATGTCCTTGAACGGTCTCTATTGTTCCTGCATTACTTATGTAAAATAAAACAGCCTGTTTCGAAAGAAAAAAGTTACGACAATAATTTCATTCATGAAGATAAAGATGTTTTTTACAATGTATAACCGTAGTTATGGTTTGTTTTTTCAATTGGCCACTAATTTATCTTATTGTCATTCGTTTATGCTCATGTATAAACTGATTTTTCTTGTATCTATGATGGTCTGATGGTCTCTATGTGGGGTCCATTATGTGGAAATATATATGATTATTGTGACATTACGGCTCGTTTGCTTTTTCTTAATTTCCCTCTCATTACCTTTATTATATCTATTATTTCTGCACATTTAAAAACGCACATAATTTCGTTGCATATCCTTTCTACTCTGAATTGTTACCCTTTTTCCCTACTATCATTGTTCATATTTCACGCTTTGATGCATGACAGAGCCAGACATCCCTGAGAGATTAATTGAATCACGAAACGTGATAATATCACATTGATTCCAGGTAAATGCGAGCATAAAGTGTTTGTTCACGATTGCGTAATAACTTCCGATTTGACAGTAGAATGGACTTACAATACGGGTTGAATTGTATAGACCACGATTTGTCTAGACAGGCAGTCGGATTGCGACAAGCCATGTGATACAAGAGATCGGCCTAGTCTGATAAACTAAGTAATCAAAATTTCGAATTACTTGGGATAGGTGATTATAGATAAACTCAATCTTGGAAGACATTTTGAATAGTTAGCGGAAAGTGTGATTTAGGTAAACTTTTACAACACTTTACGGAAATCACCATTCCATATATGGAAAGTGAATGTTTAAATTCTCAAACGTATGAGTCACGCGGGAAATTCCATAAGCACTACTCTATCATAACATGTACCTTAAATGCCATTGGTTTGGCAATTCGAGTTGTCATATACACTCGCTCTGACTGGGAGTTTCCAAGTATCAGACAACAGGAGTGCGTCGGTGAAGTCTGAAATATAATGTAGAGCATTTAGACATACGGTATTGCACTTCCTGACTCGTCAAGTAGACATCTCGGACTGAAACCATGAAACAATAGAAGTAAAGATTCTGACTTTAAGTAGGACCGGACTTAGTGGAACACTTCTGAACACCACAGCAAGTTATTCATACAGAAACCCGACTTAAGCACAAAGTCGCAGAAGGATTTTCAGTAGAACTAAATATCATGACGTGTGTTCTCGGCATCTATATCAAGTTGCCAAGACTATTTACCTGAGCAAGCAGTCTATGATTCCTAGTTACTAGAGTGAGTTGTAATATATCTTTCAAACTTTGAATTTTACAGGTTTATAAAGCTAGTGGTGTGTTCAAGATTCATACTAGGCTGGCAACTTCAGCATGTGAAAGGATACATTCATGAACCACTACCCCGAATGGAGCAGCGAGTGAGTGATGATTTACATCAACCTGTGCATAGCTGTATATTATAATTTTGTGAATGTATGTATGCGTAATATGTTCCTTCAGGTACAAGCCAGTGCCGCTTGTCCAGTCACAATTATTTCTCTTAAATTTAATTGACATAATTGGTGATTTTCCATCACATGTCTTGAGTGATATGATTTACGCTAAGGGAGAGTTAAAAAATCTGGGAAAACAAACGGCTGACAGACAGCGGGACAGGCGCCTGGTTAATATGAGGAAAAGAAAGACTTAGCAGCGGAATTCGTTCTGTTATTCCCTCTAAAGTTTGTGGTACCAATACGAGGCGACCCGACTATTTGTGGTACGATCCGGAGAGACTATTTGCTGTGCTACTATTGTGTGGTTCAAGAGCTGGATCGACATTTGTAAACCTGCATTCCACTGGTTGTGAAAATTACCAGGAGAGGTTACTTCCTGAACTGGTCTGGAAACATGCCCTCACCACAGAGACGAATGTACGGAAACGCAGCATTGGCACTTCAGCATTTTAGCAAGTCGCAATTTTAACAAGCCAAACACGAGCGATCTTTATTTGCTTATTATTCATCAAGCTTAAATAATTTATGTGAAGAAACCTATTTTTTTTTAAAATCACTAACGAACATTAATTTACAAATGTTAAAGTAACTGATCATCATATTTGTATATGTGGATTTTGAAAAAGTCATAGTTGAATTAACTATTACAGAGAGAAATGCATACGTAAGACTCAGAACCTCTAGTGTATATATATATATATATATATATATATATATATATATATATATAGATATATATATATAGATATATAAATATATATATATATATATATATATATATATATATATATATATATATATATATATATATATATATATTATATTATATATATATATACACACACACACACACATATATATCGAGCTAATAAGAGGAATGTCGCTGAAGTAAATCAGCTGCGGGCTTGAACAACCTAAATCATACAAAATACATCTTCACAAAAGGCGGTGAGTCATATAACTCGGACTAATTCAGCATATTTCTTGACTTCTGAAATATCTTGTGAACACTCCCTTGAGGTAGAAGCATTATTATCTATCTATCTACAACTCTGCCAAGAATAATCTTGTGCGAAGATAGACACCATTGAAGACCCACTTTAGATACTCTAGGTTTTGGCCACTGTTGGACCACTACTGCAGAGCAAGGGGAGGTAACCCGTGGCAGGTATACGAAAGTGAAGGACGATGAAGAAGAAGAAGAATGATATCCATGTGCCATGACGAGAGGAGTAAGTTGTCCATATATGATGGTCATGGCCGGCTTCAGTGAATATGACGTTCTAAAGTTGACCTGGTCATACTTAAGTATGCTAAGACCTACGTTTTATTTTATTTCTATGAGTACCAAATATAATTATTCATTGAAGAAAATTTTACAGTTTATCCAAATGAAAACACCTTATCTACTTGACAGATTTAATTTCTCTCTTCTTATACTAGATAAGTTTAAACTCGTGGCGGTCTTTCCAAATGTGCCACATCAATTTCGAATTTTTTGTTGCCATTGCATAACTCAGAAACTCATTGTGCTCTTTTCTCGACAGAATGGATTTTGGTAATTCAAGTCTAGTGTCAGAAGGCGTCATCAATGCCACATTTGTAACTGTGAACAGTTTTCAAAACTTTTTCATTTTAATTATTTTCGTGCCAATATTTTCCCTATGTGGAGCAATAACAAATGGTTTTAATATCTTCTACTTTTGCTCTGAGAAACAGATCAACACCAACAACATTTCGCTGCTCAGTCTGGCAATCTCTGAACTTTTATATACGCTATGCACTGTGTGTGCTCATTTTAAAGGAATAATTAGAGTGCCGGAAACTGCGTTAGAGTATGACGAGTTTGTATTTACAATACTAAATCCACTAATCTTCACTTTTCATTATAGCAGTCGCTTTTTTTCGTTAAAAAATTCAGTGGAACAATTTATAGCTATCATGTTTCCATTAAAATTCAAACATCTCTGACAATAAAAATGTCTGTTAGCTGTAGCATTATATTGTGGATTTTATCCATTGTCATTAGTTTGCCAGTCTTTCCATCATTGGTTCGACATTTTAAAGACTGCAATGACGACTTGAATATAATACAATGTACAGATCCATTTATAGTTGGCTATGAGATTTATCCAATTTTTCCATTTAGAAATGTCTTAGTGTGTGCAGAGCTGTTCTGCACATTTATGATGATGTATCTACTAAGAAAATATAGTAAAAAAATGTCAGACTATGACCAACAATATACAGGTTTTGGCCCTCTCCAAAAGGGAACTACGTAACACCAGAATTGCAGTAGGAAACGGGTGCCTGCTTATTATTATCTTTATAGTGAGTATGTTTAACATCATGTGTGTTCACGGCTATTTGAATAAAGTTAGTAACGTTCAAAGTTCCATATCGTGCCACTTGAACTTTTCCACGGACATCATCTACTGCTCCTGCTACTTTTTTGTGTATGTGAAACTAAACAGTAAATTTCGGAAAAAGTTGCACCTCCTGTTCCATCTGTGATGCTACAGTTGGTTTACTGTTTGTAACCTACTTTCATATGTCATTACTATGATATAACACGTCATTTCACAATAAATGAGCAAGTGACCCCCCAAAACATGGCGGGGCATAAATAAGTTGTGCGCTTTCTGCTGCATTCCCTGATAGTGACACCTAAATTCAACTGTGGTCATTTCAATCATTTCTATTTTACTTCAGCATTAATTCAGTAAAAGTTTGTGATGACAGACGAGACCACTTTTGGCACTTAGTATATAAAGGGTTCAACAATGTTTGTTTGCTGATGGTCAAAGTGTTTGAACAAATGAACGTGCAAGAAAATATTGTCACTTAAATTATCTTTACGTTATTCACATACTAGTATCATAATGAAAAAGCATTTAATTCAACTTCAGGAAGTTGCAGCATAGAGATCAAGACAGAAACTATGAAGATCGGAAAACCACTAGGCTCACTTAATATACATGTCATCAACATCATGTTTGCATAGGTTCCAGATTTCAAGTACCTAGGAAATATTTTCCCTCAACATGAAGATTTGACAGAGACTGCAATAAATTGTCAGAAAGCCAGTTGAGTGACTTACCAACAGTTACCACCTACTAAAACATCAGAATATCAGTATGGAAAAAACTATCACGGGATTTCTCCCCTTGCTCTGCAGGGATGGTCCAACAGTAGCCAAACTTCAGAGTATCTACTGAGAGTCTTCAAAGGTATCTACCTTTAGCTCAAGGTTACGCTTTGCAGAGATCTGAATTGGAGAAGGATGCTTCAATTCTAGGGAGCCTCATAGGAATTTATGAAATTAAGTATTACGGATGATAAGATCCGGCCATGTAAACTTTCTATCTTGCCTGCCCTTCTATGAGGAGTAAGAATTTTGCTCGTTTTGATAAGCCCCAAACTGATTTAAATCGGTAAAATATTACTTCAATGGCTCTGGTTATGTGTATTTAAAATGACAGAGACAGACGGCTGCAGTGCACCCAACATGATTAAATCAACTATAAATGTGTATATATACAAATAACACATGTAATAATCAGTTATATTTAACAATGTAAAAAAATAAGGGTGGGGTGTTATAGGAAATATTTGTTTAAAGATTCATCACTGGTGATGATCTGAATATTTTAGGGAATTTCGTTATTAGAGTTCAATTGGCAGCTTTAAGTGGATACTTAGCTGCCAGTAAAATGTAGGCTGAATTCTGCTCCAGCCGATGCTTGTTCCTTGCAGGCTGTAGACTGGTTTTTCTCGTCGCTGGTCAAGTCTGGTGGCCGCAATACGTCCTCGTAGTATCATGGGGTAATTACGATGATGGTCCAGTGTCTTTTAAGACCCGTCTGATGTAGATGTTTAACTCTGATTGCAAACCACTTATACCACACACCTGCTCCACAGACTATTACCGCCAAGTGATACTACAAACTAGTATCATGAAATAAGAGACAAACAAATAGCCTCCTGATTGCTTGGTTTACTGACAGGAAAAAGAGGTGTCCCTCCTCCGTCCCGCTTTTTCATTCCCCCATCCCACCTGCATCAGATGTTTAGGCTGTCTGAGTATTAATGTTAAACCCAGTGAGCGTAAAACACTCATTGCATTTTTATAAAACATCTTTGCATTTACATATGCACTGGTTTGGAAAGTAAATATAATAATTATGTACATTATTTTTGTTATTACCCACTTCCTGCTCCATATGGAATTTGGGACTACCTCTGCTTAGGGCTCTCTGTGAGAAATCCGCACTAAGCAGTCACAGCTCTTGCAGTGGTGGTTCATAAAACCATCATTATATATGCTGAGGCTGGCAGCCTCCTATGAACTTGGACATTCTCAAGACATTTTCACATGTTAATATTGCAAAACATAGAATGATAAATTTGTAACTCACCCCAAATGTCTTTGTGCGTACAGACTTCTGGCTCAGAGATATAGTTTCGGCAACTTGGTTCACATGGCTCTTACATGTGATCTGGGGTATTACTTACTTACTTAGTCGTTCCTCTTCCACCGTGAGGTGTAGAGGTTTATAAGAAAGAGCGCTATACTATTCTATCGGCTGTCTTCCTCCTGGCATGGTTCCATTCTAGTCCTCGGTCCTTCAAAGATTGTCTAATGTTGTACTCCCAGCGGACTTTGGGTCGTCCTGGAGGTCTGGATCCCTGGCTCTTAGTTTCCCATGCTTGCCGTGGCGTCCGATCTTCTCCCATTCTGCAGACATGACCACGCCATCTCAGTTAGGACTGTTCTACTTGGGTCTGCAGGGGTTGGGTTTTTACGCCTTGACGTATCGTCTGGTTGCGGACCTGTCTCTTCTTGTTACTTCAACCACCTTCCTCAGATACCTCATTTCTGAGGTTTGGATCTGGCTTTGTTCTGGGGTATTACTTTGCAATAAACTCCCACTATGACTTAGTGTTCAGGTTCCTATGATTCCGGGCTTTCCATATTAATAAAGGTGGAGTTTTCTTGTTGTGTAAGTCCACAAGATGTCAAACACTTTGACCGGTCTTTTGAATTGGAATCCTGATTCTATTCCTTATTCTGGCTTACCTGTCTGTATGACGAGTTGAATTTCACAGTGCCGTAAACTCAAAAGGCTCTAAACTATAAGGCAACATTCGGCACGCAATCAGATTGCTACTATATGACAAGGCTCCAATCATGAATGTTGTAATTTTTTACATCTGAAATGCCAAACCAGTAGCACTCTACTTGCGTCTTTTGGTAGGGATATATCCCGACTACCTTCTCTTGGAAAATCCCTGCGTGACACATAAAATACGATTTTTAAAAAGATAGTCCATATTTAATAGTCTAAATAGAAAAAGGTATTCTCTCTCCCGTAGATATCAATCATGTTTACAACCCATTACTTCATAGAGATATCACAGACAACATCTTCCCAAATGGACAACTTAGCGTAACTATTGCCCATAACAAATCTGCCCGGAAATGATTATTTCATTTACCTGCTACAAATTCCATGAGCTATCGTAAGTACGTGTCTATAATCTATCACCTGCTTGATATTTCCCCGCGCGTTACTGTGCAAGCAAACAATTATAAAGCAACAAACCGCCCAGAAAGAAAATATTATCAGTAAACACTGATAAGACAACTAACTGTGCTCATCTCAAGGTTGTTTACGTAATAATCGGGCACTCCCATTAACTATCTGGTCGGAAAAGTGTTACGCATTCGTAAATAATATTTCACTCTACAGATCCAGGAGTCAATGTGGGTTCACACGAAAGTGACATTACAATAATCAGTAAAGATGGTCGATGAAGCTCAGTCATGACAAGAATTGAAAGAAGCAATTGTAAACAATATATGGTGCTCATGATTTAGTACGCAAAATGAGAGGTAGATCAATAGTGTTGGGTAGAAGAGGAACACGAGGATAAGAGAACGGACAATTCTTTCACAGAGACAAAACCACAGTTGATAAATAGTGTGTACCTACCAGCTCTTTGTTATTAGTGTTAAACATGGTCCCTGACCACAACACATGAGAGGAAAAATAACATCTCGTAAGATGAGATGATTAAAAAAAGCCATTAAAGTTACCAGGAGAAAGGCTTGGAAATGATGACATCACAAAAACAATTAGTAGGGATCTACATCCTGCATCAGTTATATTCTTCTTCTTTCTTCTTTGATCCATAACCGCCAACCGTCAACGCAGTCAGTGGCCATCCCGCCTCGTGGCGTCTTGTAGGGCGCAGAAAAAACTTGATTTCACTTTGCTCGTTCAGTGGCCATCCTTCGTACAGTGCCCCAACTCTGGTTCATTCTTTGCATCTCGGCTTCCACAGTTCTCCGCCAAGTTGTTTTTGGTCGGCCTCTCTTTCGCTTTCCCTCGGGGGTCCATTGCATAGCTGTTCTTGTGATGATATCAGGGTCCCTTCTGAAGACGTGGCCAACCCAACTCCAGCGTCTTCCAGCTATGATGGTGTGCATGTCCTCCTGATTACTCCGAATAAGTAGTTCTTGGTTACTGATAGTGTTTGGCCAAAAGATTCGGAGAATTTTCCTTAGGCAGATTGTGTGGAAGGAGGACAGTTTCGACATTTCCTTCTCTGTTACTCTTCAGCATTCCGCACCATAGAGAAGCACAGAAAGTACACAGGTCTCATACAGTCTTAATTTGGTGTTTGTGCTGTACTGGGAAGACTTCCAAATGTTGTTGAGACTAGCAATGGCTGTTCTCGCTTTATTCATTATGTTGTTAATATCCTTGCTTGTTCCGGCGTCAGGTATTACTATGCATCTGAGGTAAGTAAATGTGTCTGTCTGTTCTAACTTCTGGTTCCTTACTGTTATTGGCTCAGGATTGCCCATATTTAGTGTCATGACCTCTGTCTTCTTTAGATTGATGTTCAGGCCAAACCTACTGGCCATACTTATTCAGTCTATCGGTTTTTTCTTGGATGTGTTGATGTGAATGCGCGAGTAGTGCAATGTCATCTGCATATTCCAGGTCTTCCGGTGTAGAAAACGTTGTCCATCTAATTCCTCTTGGACTGCCCTCTATTGTCTGGCGCATCACCCAATCTATGGCTGTCAAAAATAATGTTGTTGATAAGGGGCATCTCTGTCATACTCCTGTTTTCACTTCGAAAGTTACATTACTCAATCCAACACTGCATGCAAAGTTAGAATAGAGGCTTTTTATCATGGAAACACTGCAGCTGGGAATTCCATAAGCCCTCAGTATTTTACATAGGCTGTCCCTTTGTATGCCGTCGAAAGCCTTTTCAAAATCAACAAAGTTAATGTATAACTGTCTCTGCCATTCTGAGCACTGCTCTATAATGTTCCTGAGGTTGAGTATATGATCTGCACATCTTCTAAAACCCGCTTGTTCTTTCCAGAGTTTATGGTCAACTGCTTTTGAAATTCTCTGGATGATTATCCTGCTTAGTATTTTGCTGGGAACTGAGAGGAGATTAATTCCTCTCCAGTTGCTGCAGTCTGCAAGGTCGCCCTTCTTGGGCAATTTGAAAATTATTCCTTTCCTCCACTCTGTTGGTGTTGTCTCAGTTTCCCAGACTTGTGCTAATTGTGTTTCTAATATTTCTGCTGCTAGTTCAGGGTCTGCCTTGAATAACTCAGCATTTAGATTGTCGTGACCAGGCGCTTTTCCATTTTTGAACCCTTTGATAGCTGTGATGATTTCTCCTTTTCGTGGAATGTCTGTATGTACGTCTAAGTCACTTTCAGTCTCTAGAACATTCAGTGGAGTCTCTGGTGGTTCCTTTTTCAGTGTTTCTTTGAAGTGCTCAGCCCATCTTATGTCCTGCCCCTGTGCTGTGGTGATGAGATTTCCTTGCTTGTCTTTAACTAATGTTATGTTGTTTGCACCTCGTTTTCCACTGATAGTTTTAGTTATTTTATAAACTGTGCTTTGTTCATTTCTCAGTGCTGCCTCTTCTGCCTGTCTTGCAAGGTCATCCAGAAATGTCCGTTTGTTAACACGGGTTTGACGTTTCACTTCCTTGTCCAGCTGACTGTACGGTTCACTATATATTGCCTTTAACCTGGGAGACTTAGCTTCTGTTTTCTTTCTTTTCATTTCCTTTCTCTTCGCTTCAGTGTTTAGCGTTTCTTGTGTTACCCAGACTTGGCTCTTTCTTTCCTGGAATCCCAAACATGACTTGCTGTTTTATTTGTATATTGTTGAGATGGTGTTGCATTTCTGGTCGACTTCATCGGTCTCTGTTCTTTCCTGGCTTTTGGTAATCTGATATCGTCTCTTTACGTCGACCACGAAAGCTTTTCTTGTGAGGGGGTCCTTAAGTTTCGTGATGTTATATCTTTTCTGTTTGACTGTAACTGGTCCAGCAGCTCTGAGTTTCACCTTCAATCTTGCTACTACTAGGTGATGATCACTTCCCACATCTGCGCCTCTTCTTACTTTCACGTCTTGTAATGCATGTCTCCATCTTCCATTGATTATTATGTGATCTATCTGGTTTCTGCCCCGTCCGTTTGGTGATTCCCACGTTAACTGGTGCAGTTCTTTGTATGGAAAAAGTGTTCTACCAATGACCAGATTGTTAGTACTGCAGAAGCTTATTAATTTGTCCCCATTCTCATTTACTGTTCAACTGCCGTTATGTCCCCATTACTTTTTCATTATAATTATTGTGTGTTCCAACTGTTGCATTGAGGTCTCCCATTACTATAATAAGATCGTACTTAGGTGCAGTTTCCATTTCCATTTGTACTTGTTGATAGAACTCGTCTTTGATCTCTTCATTGCTGTCGTTTGTTGGTGCATAACATTGTATAATTGTGGTGTTGGTGAATCTTCCTCTTAGTCTTGGTCTTATCAGTCTGTTGTTGATGGGTTTCCATTTAAATAAAGACCTTTCCATTCCTTTCTTCAGGATAATAGCTACACCTTCGTTGTGCTGACCATCCTCTCTACCAGAATAAAGTACTGTTTCCCCTGTAGCTGTTTTTATTCTCCCCGTCCCTGTCCATCTGTTCTCGCTTATTTTCAGGATATGTAATTTGTAGTTCCTCTTCTCTGCTGTGATTTGTCTCAACTTTCCTGCCTCATTCATGGTTCTGACGTTCCAAAATCCAATTCTGGTTTCGTGTTTTGTGGCCAGGGAATCCGTTTTCATGCCAATGGCTTCCTTTCGGCTTTCACCAGTGTAAGTCATACGAGCCTGAGACTCCGAATGTCCGTCCTGCATCAAAGTTTTTCAATTTGTTGCCGTTTCCGTAACATGTGCGATTTTTTACATAGACAGCGGTGTCGGACCTGTGCTAAAAACCCCAACCTGGAGGACCAGGGTACCAGCTTTTGTCTGACCCCTACCCACGCAGACCAGTCCAGCTTGGTTGAACCTACCAGGAGTAATACTCCCACTGGCATAGCTCTCGGGATTGTTAGGGTACACAAGCTGTCATACCGCTACAATGTATATGTACCATTGATGGCAGATCAGTTATGTAGAGAAACAGAAAATTATGTGCTTTGGCAATCTCATATCAATGGAACCCAGTCAGTTACCTCTATACGCTTACAACAATAGAAGATCTGGTTTCAGAGCACGGGGAAGATCAACAGGTAGATTTAAAGACAACATCACAGAAGTCCTACAACAACAGAGACTCACGATAGCATTACTACACACTAGTGCGACAATTTCACTGTAATCGTTTAGGCCGAACATGTCCTTGAACTGTGTCTACTGTTTCTGCAACGTATGTAAGATTAAACAACAATTTTCGAAAAAGGTTAAGAGAACTACAGCATTTTGTTTCTGAAGATAAAGATGTTTTACTCTTTATAACTTTAGATATGGTGTTTTTCCAATGGCCACAAATAAATGCTTTTCCTTGTCGATCGTTTATGCTCATGTATACTCTACTGACTGTGTCTTGTATCTCTGATAGTTTAGTTGTTTCTATGTGGATCCATTCTGTGGAAATATATGTGGTTATAAGAAAGCAAAAGGCGAAGCAGAGCAAGGATCAAATCATGTGCAATGACGAGACGTAGTTCTTCCATATGTCATGGTCGTGGATGGCTTCAGTGCATACGACGTTCTAAGGCAGACCTTGGCACACTTTAATATACTAAGACATACTTCTATTTTTTCAATGAGTCTACCAAATACTGTATAATTATTCCTTGTAGCGTATATATATATATATATATATATATATATATATATATATATATATATATATATATATATATATATATATATATATATATATATATATATATATATATATATATATATATATATATATGTGTGTGTGTGTGTGTGAGTGTGTGTGTGTGTGTGTGTGTGTGTGTGTGTGTGTGTGTGTGTGTGTGTGTGTGTGTGTGTGTGTGTGTGTGTGTGTGTGTGTGTGTGTGTGTGTGTGACAGCGCCATCTTGGCATCACAAATGTTTCCGTGGTTCAAGAAGATATATTGCAAGGCTACAATAAATTATAGAAATAACTGTGGGTTATATTTGTGTTTTCGTGCCTTATACACGGCTGTTTGCGAGCGATCTTTTAGTTTTCTCTGACCGCGCTATTTATAGCTATCGTGACAGAGGTCACGTGGTCAACTTCCTAACGAGAAAAAAATGTGGCGGTGTTTACTTTTGATAGAGCTTAATTAATGCTTTTAAGCTACTTTATTATTATAAATACCGACTTTAATTTGGCGTAAAGCTAGACTAGAAATGTTAGAATAAATTTTAGAACAAGAACAAACATTTTATCACAATTAGAACAGAAGATATAATAGTCTGAAATAGTGTAAAATTTACATTTTTTTAATAGTTTGTTATGGTTTGTTTCTAATGCAATTTACACTAAAACGATCACAATCTACATGCATAACAAATTACAGAAATAAAAAGTAGAAAACCTGCAGAAAATGGATATCATAGTTTTGGTTTCATGCGTCAAACATTAATTATTGAAACATTAAATTGCAAGTCCACATTTATTACCTTAACATAACACGCCCAATTGTCCCCAAAACATGAGAGCTAACAATTATCTCAATCATACATCACGATGGTCATGTAAAAATGAGTATGGTCATGAGTAAAACGAAATGTTCAATTTCATAAATAAAACATACACCTATTAAATGATTTCCACACTCTGTTAATTCTGTCACTCTCACGCAACAACTGCCATAATTTGCTCTAGCCCCAAAATTTCGCTCAATTATCATTCACGCTTCCTTTTTTTATAGGAGGAATCTGTTCATTCACAGATGGAGAAATTTGTAACAAATGAGTTTCCATTATAAATTTTAATTGTGAAGTTATATTTTTAATACCGCTGGCGCGTCTTTCAAAATTCTCTGTTTTCTCTCCTGTGCCCACGTAAGACCTACTGTTTTTCCTTCATGGCTATTGCTAATTCTTTGGATATTCTAACTCTACTTTCAAATTGCAAATTTCCTGACGTAACGTTTCTGAACAGCGTTGTAGTTCATGTGCCTGCTGCAGGTCTAGTGAGTCAGTTGATGTTCCAGCAATGTTTCCTAACAGTGTGGAGAAATTGAGATCGCTTACGTTTTGTTGGCGTTCTGGTGACTGATGTTTCTCTTCTATGTTTAATTAGTTTTTGTAGTACAATAGACTGTCCTCTGATTTTGCATTTTATGATATTATTTTTTGCTGTTTCTAGTTTTCTTCTAACAATGGATGTGAATTGGGTTTCTTCCTCTTGTGTTAGTGGTTGTAAAGGTGGCTTAGCAAGTAACTGTTGTACTGTGATGTCGCTTTTGAAGACAGGCGAGGTGGATATACTTGTCGTATGTATAACTGACTTGGTAGGTGTAGATGTGGCAACAAAAACTGGCATGCTAGGGTGAGTAGTGTTATCCACCTCCAAATGAATAATGGTATCGCCTTTAATGTGAGATGACTCATCAACCTCTAGCTGAACAATATCATCACTAGTGTGAGCAGGCACATCAACCTCCTACTGTACAAAGCTATCCTGACTACAGCTAACTGACTGACTACAGCTAACTGACTGACTACAACTAACTGACTGACTACAACTAATTGACTGACTACGACTAACTGACTGACTACAACTAACTGACTGACTAGACATGGAGGGGTCAGAAAGAACATCACAGGGGATAGAGTAGTTTTTGTTTTTAAAACACCAAAAGATGTCTTTGCAAAATAATTGCACAGTTGACATTCTTCTTCTTCTTCTTCTTCCGTCCTTAGCCACCGACCGTCAAAGCAGTCAGTGGCCATTACGCCTAGTGGCGTCTTAGGGCAACAGCAGATAGGTTTTCTTTGCCATTGTTTCCCATCACACCTATTGGCGTCTTTAGGGCAATGGCAAATCAATCCATTTGCTGTTGTTTCCGTAATCGAAGTGACTGGCAAACGGGTGATCAGCCCGTTGGTACAGTTGACATTCACTTATAGTTAAATTATGGTCATAGTCTTTCCAGATCTGCTGACTGTTTTCCGATAGTAACTTGGCTGTTTCAAGACACTTCTCATTATGCCTCCTTTTTGCGTTTTGTATTGGTAAGTAACACTTCCTACAGAATATAGTCGAATGCTCTGTCGGTTTATCATCTGATACGTTAATTCCAAACACAAAGAACAGATCACTAACGTAATTCGAACAGTTCAGTGCATTCCGTTTTGAACGTTTTGTTTGGGAAGTTAATGCTCTCTTGCCACAGGCTCTGCACAGTGCACTGGCACAATTCATATGATGCAACAAAGTATGTTCCATTTCGTTGTTATGTAGTATAGTTTACTTGTGTATGTATAAAGATAATGGAATATTCGGGAGTATCACGTCTAACACAACGCTGTAGAATGCATTATCTGTGAATGAAAGAAGATATACAAACAGTTACTTAGAATTCTTTAGCAGCCATCTTGTGCACATGATTGTCTACCAAAGAACACTAATGGAACAGTCCTTATCTCACACACAATAAGAAAATGCATTCATATTATAAATACAAATTATATACACTCATATGAATGGGCCGATTTATTAGATTTATTAACATTATTAAATAAGATTACTTTTTCTGTTATGAATTTTCCTTCAAAATGAATGACCGATGTTTTTCAAAATAAGTCTGTAACTTCTGTCAAATTATAAATTTCAAACAAATAAAACATATTGCAACCAAAAATTGAACACAAAACTAAGTTATAGTACACACAAAAAGAATTTTAGCGCTAATGTTTATCCAGAAAACGAGTGTGTATTCGATTTACCTATATATTCACGAATTTTACACACACATCAAGCTGATTTTCCCCCGCCAAAAAATCCCTCAGTAGTCTCCTTTTACGGTGCACATGGAAAGTTTTATACACAGTGTCAGAATTACGGTCACACCGTAACTAAAAGAGCCGCTCTGGATAATAGGGTACAAACAGCCGTGTTGTAGAGCAATAATGGATTAGTCGGGTGTTATATCCAGTGGAACCCAATTGCTGCGCCGCACAACTACTTTCTTGTGGAGTGATTAGCCCTAGGGCGCTATAGAACGAGATAGCGGAGTCCGGCGAAGAGCCTATTTGAAGTTCACAGTCCCAGACAAGACGGGAAAACGAAAGATTACGAGGTGCCCTGTGTGGGTTGCAGAAAGAACATTGACAGTGACACGATTAGCAACTGGGCAACTGGCTGGCGTGCTTTTTGTTTTGTGGGATTTAATTTGTTTAATGTTTGCTTCAGTGATGCTCTTTCGTTACTGAACATGGGGTTGTATAAATAAATACAAGCCCCGTGCCTTTGAATCAAGAGTTTAATTGTTGATCGGGGTTCGGTTGCCGAGTGTGCAAGAAAAGTTATCTCATATCACAACAGCATACATTCATAATCTCGCCCACCCTAATCACAATTGGCGTCGTCCGGGCAGGCAAAAAAAATAGGCAGACATGTAGGACCAACCGAGCAAACAAGAAACGAACAAATTATTGTAAAACACCCCCGCAGCGCAATTCTTGATGCAGCCAAGATGGCCTAATGCGCATTTGACAGGTAGTATACGTGGAGGTGCCCGGAAGGGTAAGGCGATTTGGTGGAAAGGTAAGATCCCCACTTAGGCACAAGAGTTTGGTGGAAGATGTACGAGGCCGATGTAGAAAGGGTGGCGCCCCTTTTCTGCAGAAGACAAAGTTAGGGACGTTATCTGGATATAATGTCACAACCATGGTCCTCTAGGGAATTACGGATACGTTGGCCCGTAAGCCAAGTCCAGGCCTGGAGCAATTACTGGATAATAGAGGAAGAAGCTTACATTGAGCGTCCCACCCAGTCAATGGTAGATGACCAGAAATTTTTACAGGCCGTTAGTCACGGGGGCCTAGGGAATATAGCTGTACTTTACGTGAAAGGCAAAAAACGCTATACACTGGTGCAGGTTAGCCAGTGTTGAACAGTTCTCTGAAAGGACAGCAACTCGAGGGCAGTAAGTAACACTTCTAACAGTCCCAGCTAGAACAGCTAGTAACAGGCCAGTTCGCCCTGCACATGAGGAAGGTGCAGCAGAAAAGGAAAAGCACCATGCCAACCACGGGAACAGCCAGAGCACGAACGAGGGGGTGTGTGAGCAGGAACCTCAACTAGAGCTTCGTGGAATGTGAGAGTCAGGCTGTTGTCAAGGAAAGCTTGTGAGCTGACATGTACACAACAAAACGCAGTTGCACAACAAGGCGACACGGGATTTGCAAGTGGTATAGTGTCCACAGGGCGATGGGGGTTTATGATCATGCCAGATTGATGGAGGTTAATTGATGTATTCGTACACCCAGACCAAGATCTTCAGAAAGGGATTCCGGAGTCTGGCAAGAATATGAGAGAGTAGCATTTGACAGCAAACCATCTGTCCAGGGACATGGAACGCAGTCTATGTGATATGCGGCATTGGACGGTCAACGAAATGTATTAGGAAGTAGGAGGCGACCCATGGCACAGAAAAAGCCTACCAGGTTGAGGTGCTACCCTAATTGTGAGACGTTCTCAGGCCACATTGGGCAGCCAAAATTGCCCTCAAGGCCCGCTTCCAAAACGATGCTTTGGGATGCAAGTTCCACTGAACATTTGATATACGCTTGTCCCTCAAGGAGCTCTTTTTCCCCGAAGCGTACTGCACACAACTTGGTTTGCCTTATAGGGTGCAGGCCAAGAGATGGCCAGGATAACTATCCACCCTGGGGGACGCGCGAGAAAATTGTCGTAATCGTTTTTTGGGGAGGGAAACTTCGTCCTAAGCAGATAGGAGGGAGTGCCACATCGGTGTTCAGAAGAGGTGACTCATCAAAATCGCAGATTTTGTGGGGAATCGTCCTGAGTTTTAGGATTTGGCCTTTATTTTATGGTCCCAATCGAGCAGGGGTTGAGATAGTGAAAGCTATGTGAGAGAAAAAGGTTTGTGTGGATAAAAGTCCTGTTTAACGAGGAGTTACGGTGTAGGAGAATAATACTGTCTTGGATTTAAATAATTGTTTCCAATCCAAACCTTTCTAAGTACCACGGGACACACTTACTGGAGTTGCATTTCCCTCACTAGATATTGGATTCAATTACACTATCCTACTCGTCAAGCACACACAAACAATTTTTTGTGACATAACTATTTATACCTACGTAGAAAACGATACAGGTATATTATGGGCACATATACCCATTTTATAATATAATATACTATATATATATATAATATATATATATCATATATATCTAGATATTTATCTATAAATATATATATAGTATATACTATACTATATATCAGGGAAGGGAGATGACACACCAAAAAAAACAACTAATAGCTGAAAGGTTATAAAAATTAATTATATCTTTTGAAAGAGAAAAATAGGTCTACAATCCAGTTTATAACATCGTTTATCATGTTCCCAACAAGTTGAAGGTATAGTTTAACAATATTGGGCAAAATAAATAAACAATATATATTTTTCATAGACCTCTCCTTTTCTTTCTGGAAAACATGGAAATAACTAATGAAAAATGATCCCACCCGAGGTGTGTTTACCCAACAGAGCGATCGCATCTTTGATGATTACACACGTCAGACGAGTTTCTCATGATGAATTCGACTGTTGTTTGAAGTTCCTCTTTAACTCCATATAGCTTTGAGTTTAGTGTTGAGTCATTGGGCCAGTATATCTTTCTTAACTGGTCATACAGAGGACAGTCCTGTAGAACATGCTCAGCAGTTTGTTCGTTTAATCCACATGTGCACAGTGGTGAAGCAGACAATCGTAGCTTGTGCATGTGTTTATTCAGTTTGTTATGCCCTGTCCTGAGTCGAAAAATAGTTATCTGTCCCTGCCGGTCGAGAGTGTGATAGTCGTCTTTGGGTTGGTTCTGTTCTCTTCTGATAGTCTGGATAGCTCTCTTTTTCTCAAAGTATGTGACTTCATTATCTTCTTGTTCACATTCTCCTCCCTTTTTTGCAAGTTTATCTGCCTTTTCATTTCCGGGTACACCACAATGAGATGGTACCCACTGAAGTATGGTTCTCTTTTTGGCAGCTACCTTGTTTAGTTCATTTCTCAGATGCGGGAGTTTACCACCCTTGAGAGCTTGCAGGACAGACAGTGCATCTGTGAGGATGACTACCTGGTGGCAGTCAGAGTTGGTTATAAATCATATTTGCAGCTTGCTCTAGAGCTTGAACCTCAGCTGTATAGTTGGAACAGAATTTACCAGTGGGAATGTGCCTAGTCTCATAGTGGTTGTCAGGATATGAGATAAAGATACCGGCACCTCCATTCCTAACAGCATTAGTTGCTGATCCATCTGTATAGGCATGTATCCATGATTGATCGGGATAGCTTTCTTGGATCATACTCAATGTAGCAGTTCGTTTTTGCAGATCATTATACTCACATCCACTTGTGAGACCACTGACTGTTGTATTAATTTGGAGGGCACTGCTGGCCTGCTCCCATGGTACAGGGTATAGGGTGGGCTTCAGTGGTGTTGTCTTCATGGATAGGTCTTCTTGATGCTGTCTTATAAGTCTTTTCCCCCGATGCACAAAGCTGCTACGCTTTAGACGTCCCAATGCCAGATCATCTAGTCTTGCCTTCATTGGGTGCATGGGCATACTGTTGTACTTTTCCATCTGGATCATGGTTTTTGTGTCTCTTCTATGGGACAATGTCTGTAATCCAGCAACCTTCTGCATCTCTGTTATTGGTGTAGTTTTCATGGCTCCTGTAATGAGCCTGAGAGCTTGATTTTGCACCTTGTCCAAAGACTGCAGATGTGAGTTAGCAGCTGATGACCATGCTGCTGAGCTAAAACTCTAAGTGTGGTCTTATTACTCCATTATAAATCTTCTTTAGATTTCGTTCATTTGCTCCCCAGTTGGTACCTGCTAATTTTCTGAGTATGCCTAGTCGTCTCTTCGGGCCTTTCCTTCTGCATTTTCAATATGCTTATTCCATGTAAGCCTTTGGTCAAATGTCACCCCAAGATAGGTGGGGTAGCTTTCTTCCTTGATCACGGTTGTCCCTAGGTGTATGTTAGCTGATTTGTCCTTGGGGGCGAGGGAGAACAGTGTTGTGGAGGTTTTGTCTGTGTTTATTGTGATAAGCCATTTCTCTGCCCATGACACTAGCATGTCTGCTGCCCGCTGCATTCTATAATTTGCTGTGGTGACATTTTCATCAGCGCACCAGAGTACTAGGTCATCTGCATATAAGGCAGCTTTAACTCCTGCAGGGAGATCTTTCACAGGTCATTGATGTAAACAAGGAAGAGTGTTGGGGAAATTACTCCTCCTTGAGGTACCCCCTGATGGAGCAACACTTTTCTGCTCTGCAGACCGTCAAGAGTGACTCTAGTTCTCCTGTTATGCAAGTATGACTGGATCCATTTCATCATGTTGCCTTGGATTCCACTTCTCCTAAGTTTTGCAATGAGGCCATCTTTCCACACCTTGTCAAAGGCCTGCTTGAAGTCGACCCAGATCGTTAGGACCTTTTTCTTCTCCTGGAAGGCATCTTCTATTGCTTGAGACAAGTAAGTAACTTGGTCTTCTATACTGTAGCATTCTCTAAATCCAGCTTGTTCCGGCACCAGGATCTGCTCAGACTCTAAATACCATTTCAATCTGTGGTTGACTATTCGCTCCATAGTCTTCCCAACACAGCTTGTGAATGGCTTCTCTCCATACTTGGGGTACCGTTCCTTTCAACCAGCTGTGGTTGAATATCTCAAGCAGTTTTGTCTTTGCTGCTGAGCTCAGATTTACTAGCATTTCGTTGCTGATTTTGTCTGGGCCGGGTGACTTTTGAAACTTAAGCTTGGAAATAGCCTTCTGTAGTTCTCCTAGTGTGATGGGTTCCCTCATTGGGGCAGGAGTATCTGTCTGTCCCATGGTTGCCAGTATTTCTTTTCTTATCTCTCTCTGATGGTCTATGTTAATGGGTAAGTTGCTTTCTGAACTGTATCTTCTAGCAAACAAGTCTGCAGCTTGTTTTCCTCTGAAAAGTTTGCCACCTTCATCCAATGTGATAGTCTGCCTTGGTGAGGAACGCTCTTCATTTAGAGACTTGACTAATCTCCAAAGTTTCCTGCCGTCTTTCTCAAGGTTCAGCGATGCCGTTTTAGTTCTCCAGCTTTTCCGCTTTTCTTCTAGCTTTGTTCTCTGAAACTCTGCTACAGCCTTTTTCCATTTGTTGTGAGTTTCAAGTGAAGGCTGAGACTCTGCGTCCTTTCTAGCCTTGTCCATAGCTTCCTGACGTTCTTGGAGTGTGCTGGACCAGTATGGTATGTAGTTACGCCGGCATCCTTTGGGAATGGTTTCTTTTGCAGCTTGTAGTATGCATCTGTTGAAGTCTTTTACCACTTCATTAATGTCTCTGTTCAGCTATATCTGGTGTGGAGAAGGCAAGATCTGGTGTTGAGGTTGTGTGCCATCCTCTGGAGTAGAAGGTAGGAGTATCTGTGGCATTATTGACTAGGATTAGGGAGTGATCATCTTGCCAAGTTTCAACCTCTTCACCTCTGTGATCCAGATGGTTATAGCCCCAGCTCTGGGAGTGGCTATTAAAGTCTCCAACTGCTATAAAGTTGGTGGCTGGTACCTGTATAGAGCTGAGACTCAGGGATTTGTTGTTCGGACAGTAATAGTTCAGGCGTTCTATTTCCTTCTTGTCTACTTTTATCTGCAGCAGCTGATATTCCGCTCCATACATGTAAGGTTTTCCTTTCGTGTGCAGGAATGTTATTTTACTCATTACAAGAGTAAGTACTACCTCCCTCTTTTTAGCGTCTTTATATCTTGTCTGTCGGATCTGAAGCATTGATATCCCCTTATTTTAAAGGTTTGATCTGCTTTCAAGTGAGTCTCTTGGATACAGCAAACACTGACTTGCTTCTCATACAAGATGTTTTCCAGCTCTGTCTTTTTGCTGTATCCAGCCTGCTTGCTGTTCACTCCCTCTGCATTCCAGTGCATCATGACAAGTGGCACTCTGGGTTTCTCTTTTTCTGTTTTGTTTTGGTCAGTAGTTCTCCTCCGCAGTCTGTTGACTCCACAAGACGGTCTAGAGGGTCCTCCAGTAGCTGAGGGTGGGCTCTGTCGAGGCTCAGAGCCCGGCACTGCACCTGCCTGGTGGAGCTCCACAGGGCCAGCACCAGAACGAGATTTATTTGACGGTGTACTCTCCATAGAAAAAAAAAAAAGCGAGTTGCATGATACTGTGGTTTCCGGTGCGCCTTCTGGCCCAGTATCTACGACTTTAGCACCTGTTCAACGGGAGAGTGGGCTCATCCCTAATCTGTTTCTGTTCCCAGTAGTAGACTATTCGCAAGCAGCCTGGGGGTGTCACTGCTCTGCGCGGACCTTGTTTACCGAGGCGGCGTCCGAGCTCGTATGGTGAAAATATGGTTGCGTTATCTTCAAAATAGCCCTGTCTTTCCCGTGGCTTTTCTGCCATCCTGCAACTTTGAGTTAGGGAGTTCTGAGCTCCAGTCTCTTTCCCAAGGACATTTTCTATCCTCGGCCTGGAACGCATCACAGAGGACCTCCACTTCGGTTCTAAGTTTATGCAGTTGGGGATAGGTGGGGTAGCAACACATGTGCATTCCCCGTCATCCAGGGGGCTCTCCAACTATGCTCAGAGCCTTGCCATCAACAATGCTGTGCTTCTGGTTTCTGGGGCTCTCCCAAGGAATCCTCACGTCCTGCACTCAGCGAGGCCACACTTCCAAGATACCCACACCACTGGCCAACACCTGCCATTGTAGAAATCTCACTGCATGCGGGCCCATCCAGTCAAGAAGCTCAGTATTAAGTCTGGTGCCCAAGTGATCCCCCCAAAGCTCAGTGTGCATATGCTGGGTTTTCTCATCATGCACTCCAAACCACAGGGGGGCATTGGTGATGCACAGGCCATCTCTTCTAAACTCTGCCACGCATAGTGACATCGGGAGACTTAACTTAGCCTCCGTACAGGGTGCCCCGTTTGGGTACACACACATCACAGCCCAATTCGATGGCAACAGGTCGCCGTGGCAAGGAAACTTAGTGAAGCAGAATAGATAAAAAACGGGCCCTGGTGGGTTATTAATTAGTAGTATTCTTTAGAAATAGTAAATTCTTTAGTTCCCATTTTTCCACTATCAGCATTATTACAGTGAGCAGGCTCCATCATCCATTTAGAACTCTACACTCAGTCGGTGCATGAAGTCCATTAGATAATTTAATAGCAACACAGTTTTAAACAAAAAGACTATTTAAGATGTCCCTGTTTATTTTTGTCCCCAATGGGGGGGTGCAGGGCCACCAGATAAAAAACTTCAGCTATCTATAGCAGCTGCTAATATCGTTCGGAGAGTTTCGCTGCAAAGGTGTGTTGATTATATTTTTCCTGGCAAGGGATATTCTTCGTCAGGTCTGCAGGTACTTTAATAGGACTAAAAATTTGTTTTTTTTCAAAGGTTTCTGGTTGTATATGACTGGGAAATTATATCAAACTGTAGAATGTTTTTCCAGGCAAATTTATTGGGGAAAAGAATTAGCCAACTGAATGTTTCTCTGGTTAGAATTGATCGGTAGGAACAATGTTTACTGTCTCACAGTATGAATACTTGATCTAACTGAAATTTGTTGCTGTAAAATTCTACTCTCTCAGGCGCCAGGGACAACTTTATGAATTTTTATATTCTAATTCTCGTTGGAATTGTAAGTTCAGGTTAGCCTGTTAACACAAGTTAAACAAATGGACACCGTACTGGTTATTTAACCGCTCTCTTGGGTTTACGGACGATGGACATATCAGGGTCTCAATAATTTCCAGATTTTGGTATAGTCAATGTTATTTATGTTTGGAACATATATCTTTGGGATGCCATAAGCCATCACTTGTAACACATTCTACATATAATAAAAAAACGTGGAATTGTAAGGTCTGATCACCTGTATAAGTGGAATATATAAAATTACGGTAAAAATCTAACACTATTTATATTGACTTGTCAATATTTGTTGAAGTTGTTTTTTTCTTGTTTAAAATTTTATACAGGATGGGGGTAACCAGCCCCTGACCCAAACCTCTTAGTCTCCTTCAGTTACTATTTCCTTTCTCCCCTTTCGGGCCCCCCGCGTAAAAAACACACTTACAGAATACGTTTGGGCATAAAGAACAGGGAGTGCGAAAAGGGAGTGCCTATTGTCTTCCATTTCTTTTCTTACAGACAAAAGACTGAGTTTTGAAGATCATCTGACTACAACCACACGGAAATGGATTCCAGTGGACATGACTAAGCCAGTTTCGATGATCTGGAATTTTTGCTAATGACCTTGGCTCTCTTTGTACCATATCCGGGTAATCTGATGCAGCGACTAATTGAAAAACACTGAATGAGAGTTACAGCAATTTTGGGTCTTGAAAATACACAGAGAATGATGGAGAAGGAGATACCAATTAAAGAAGTTAGAAGTGGGCGGCGGACCGTGATCAGAAATCACTTCTGGTGGGGCTCATCGTCCTATTTAGGCATGCGCCCTACCAACATTTCAATGGACTAAAAATTGATAGTTTGATTTTCTTTTTGGAAAGATTTGAGGGTAACACTCCCAGGCATGCTTGCGAATAGTCTACTACTGGGAACATAAACAGATTAGGGATGAGCCCACTCTCGCGTGGGACGGGTGCTAAAGTCGTAGATACTGGGCCAGAAGGCGCACCGGAAAACCACACGTGTATCAACGCAACCTCGCTTTTTTTTTATGGAGAGTACACCGTCAAATAAATCTCGTTCTGGTGCTCAGCCCTGTGGAGCTCCACCAGGCACGGTGCAGTGCCGGCGCTCTGAGCCTCGACAGAGCCCACCCTCAGCTACTGGAGGACCCTTCTAGACCGTCTTAGTGGAGTTGCAAACAGACGGCGGAGGAGAGGACAAATACCTACTGACCAAAAACCAAAACAGAAAAAGAGAAACCCAGAGTGTGCCATTGTCATGATGCACTGGAATGCAGAGGGAGTATACCGTGAAACAGAAAGCAGGCTGGATACTGCAAAAACGACAGATGCTGGAAAAACATCTTGGTATTGAGAAGCAAAGTCAGTGTTTGCTGTATCACAAGAGACTCACTTGAAAGCAGATCTCTACCTTATTAAAACTAAGGGGATTATCAAATGCTTCAGATCCCGAAGAACCAAGATTAGACGAAAAGGGAGGGAGGAGTACTTACTCTTGTAAGGGAATAACATTCCTCGCACATCGAAAGGAACAAAACCTTCATGGATGGAGCAGAAATATTATCAGAGCTGTTCTGCAGATAGATAAATGGTAGACAAGATGGAAATAGAACTCCTGAACTATTACTGTTCCCGAACAACAAGAACCCCTGAGTTCTCAGCCTCTATTAAATACAGGTACCAGCCACCCCAACTTTATAGCAGTTGGATGACTTTAATAGCCATACTTTCCCTGAGCTGGGGCCTTATAAATCACTCTTGGATCAGATCAAGCGAGGTGAATGTTTAAAGAGTTGTTTCAAAACTTACGTGGCAAGATGATCACTCCCTAATCCTAGTCAATAATGCCACAGATACTCCTACCTTCTACTCCAGAGGAGGATGGCACACAACTTCAACACCAGATCTTGCCTTCTCCACACCAGATATAGCTGGATCTATTATTTTAGTTCAGTAGAGAGAGTAGTGAGGGACCATACTAGGGGGGAAGCGACCACATCGCCCATTTCTTTCTTCTTACTTGGTGTTCCAGAGTGCATAACTCTCAGTACAGGCTCCAGCCAGCATTACAAGATTGGAAATACAAAAATAGCCAAAACTCGGGGTTTATTCAGGCATCAGGTGAACACGCTGCTGTCTACCCTCAAGGTACACAACAGAGACATTAATGAAGTGGTAAAAGACTTCAACAGATGCATACTACAAGCTGCAAAAGAAACCATTCCCAAAGGATGCCGGCGTAACTACATACCATACTGGTCCAGCACACTCCAAGAACGTCAGGAAGCTATGGACAAGGGCTGATAGAAAGAAAAGGACACGCAGAGTCTCAGCTTTCGCACTTCTGAAAACTCACAACACAATGGAAAAAAGGCTGTAGCAGGAAAAATCCAGTTCGCAGTGTAACAAAAAAAGGCTGTTAGCTGAAAAACAGAGTACCCATAGCTAGAGGGAAAGCAAAAAGCGGAAACCCGGAGCAGAGCAACTCAAAAACGCCATCGCTAGATATGGGACACTTAAAACGACTCTGGCAACTTCAGCGATATACACTTGATGGATATCCATACGGCGAATTGGTAGTCAAGATGGTCTACTTTTGGAGATTAGTCATAGTCTCATAAATGGAATGAAAGAAGCCGAGCATTTGCCTCACCATCGGCAGACAGATTATCACCATTGGGAGGTAGAAGACAAAGGTTCTTTCTTGGCAAACTTTTGCAGTAGTTAAATGCACGCTGCATTTTAAAATTGTAGGCAACGCTGCAGACTTGATTGCTAGAAGTTATTAGTTCAGAAATAGCAACTTACCCATTTAACATCTAAGACCATCAGAATGAGGGAGACGACCAGGGGGAAGGGAAATAAGAATAAGAAAAAATACTGGCAACCATATGGACAGACAAGATACTCCCTGCCCCAATGACAGGGAAACCCATCCACGCTATCTTGGAGAACCTACAGATGCTGGCTATTTCCAAGCTTAAGCTTTCAATCATCGTTTACAAAAGGCTTACCGGCCTCAGTACAATAAATCAGCAACGAGACCAATCGCGATAGTTTTTGAGTAGAGTTTAAGCATGCTCAGCTAGTACAAATGAGCATCCCTGCTTACTGCTTTGAGATATGGTGCTACCGACTTCTCAGAAGCCTGTTTGTAACGGTTACGGGTTGACCAAGACAAACATGTGGCGTGGAGTATGATGCCAATCAGCAAACTATCCCCATGATGTAAAGTTTCTTAGGGTAATATGGAGTTGCTATGTCGCTGAGACCCCGAGGCTGCACAGTATCGTAGGTTACCGGCCACTCAGTATTCTTCACATTAGCCGCTCCAAATGTCATTGCTTGCTGAGAGTGTTCGGGAAAGACTATGGAGCGGATATTGTGCGTAGTCAATTCACTATATTTGTAACAGATGTACGGAGTTGCGTATATTTAGAGTCGCTGAGCAGATCCTTGGTGCCGTCGTTCTAACAAGCTGGATTTTAAGAGCGTAATGCTACAGCTATGTAGAATGACTTCAGTTACTTACGTTGTCTTCAAGCAAAGGAAGGATGCCTTCCAGGAGAAGAATGAAAGTGGATCCTATTAAGGCCGATCTATGTCTGGGCAGTCGATCTTACAAGCAGGCCTTTGACTAAGGGCACATGTGGAAAGATGGCCCTCATTGCTTTAATTAGTCCTGGTATCTAGGACGAAGACAGTGGATCATAGAGTCCACTCGGCGCCCTACCGTGGATGGGTGATGTGCAAATGGATCCACAGTCTTTCCGATCAGCTTGACAGAATTGTGTGCATACCAGCGAGAACGCAACCTGTTTCTGTCTAGTCCACTCTGTAACGGTTGCAGAAGCAGTAGATGGATAATTCGTTGCATTGACATGACATGTAGACTATATTCGCTCAGTCGACCTGGCTCGACTGCTTGCATAACAGGAGAATAGGTACTCAAGGAGGAGCGTAACAGTTTCCCATACCACTCGCTTCACTTGTTCCGACTGTCAAACGTGACGCACTGGTCTCGCTCGAATAGCGAGCCGCATAATCTCACCCAGCAATCGCTACGGTCAGTTTAATGCCATGCTACTTATTATGCGCTTATAACCTCGTTTACGTCGAAGAGTACTCACTGGTGCGATTCCTGATGTTAAGATATTGTCACAGCAAACAAGGCATTTCGATAGATATGTAAGGCGGCCCAGCAGCATCAGCCAACTATGGTGCTACCCCTCTACACAGACACGTCGTCATGGGACCGGAGAGCCGTATAAACTTACGTTCCATATTCCCCCCAACAGCACACATACACCTCGCTATTGCATCACTCTCGCGACCCAACCCGCGAACACAAGAAGACATGCTAGTATGCAGAGAAACTTCCTTATACAATTATCACTCAGGCGACTAAACCCACAACACTGTTCTTGGGTTCGCCCCCCTAAGACAAATCAGAACATACAATGGGAATAAGTCGATCAAGGAATGTATGTACCCACCTATCTTGGGGTCGACGGTGACTTTTTCGACCCAAAGCGCTTACATGGAATATAAGCATATTGAAAAATGCAGAGAAGGACCCTAAGGCCCCCGGCAACCGAAGACGTCTCAGAGTCATACTCAGATAAATTATAGCACAGGTTTACCAAACAGGGAGCTCAACCATGAAACGAAATCTAAAGAAGATTTATAATGGAGTAATAAGACCACACTTAGAGTTTAGCTCAGCAGCATGGTCATCAGCTGCTAACTCACATCTGCAGTCTTTGGACAAGGTGCATAATCAAGCTTTCAGGCTCATTACAGGAGGCCATGGGAAAAAACTACACCAAATAATCATGAAGATGCTACCTAGGTTGCTGGGATACTTACAGAACATTTGGTCCCATGAAGATGAGACCACAAAAAAACCATCGATCCAGATGGGCATAACAGTACAAACAACGTAAGCACCCATTGCAAACCACTATGAAGGACCTATGCAAACCTAGTTATGATCTGGCCAATTGGGACGTCTTAAAAGCCGTCAGCAGCTTATGTCGCGACTCGGGGGAAAAATGGACCTATATAAGACAGCTTCAATGAAGATCATACTCCAATTCTGTTGGACAACAACCATCTGAAAAGCCCCAACCCTTATACCATTGTTACCATGGCGAGCAGGACCCCGCTAGTGCTCCCCCAAATTCTTATTTTTTTCACATCAGTCCCAGTGGGTCTCCACACACCGTCGGAATGTGTGTATCATTATGATCTCGCACATAACGAACATTGCTACACTTGAGTTATGATCACACAAGAAAGGTCCTATCACCCGAATCAATCATGGGATACATTTGACCTATTACAGTATGGACATCAGCAAACTAATAGATCGTTAGGAATACTGAGGCCATAGCCCCCCCGCTCATTGCCCGTTATACTTCTATATCCTGATATGACATCACTATGAGACTAGGCACAGTCCTACTGGCTAAACATTACTAGTGCCAACTATACAGCTGTGGGTTCATGCTCTCCTAGAGAAGCCTCGCCAAATATTGATTATATAACAATTTCCCAACCTCTGACATGGCCACCAGGTAGAATCATCCTCCAGATTGCCACTGTTCTGTCCTGCCAATGCTCCTCAAACTTGGGGGTCGGGTCAAAACTCCCGCATCCTGAGAGAAATGCAATACCCACACCTAAACAAGCGGCTAAAGCTCGCCAAATAGAGAAACCCATACTTCAGATGCGGTTCCCATAATCATCATTTCTGGTGTACCCGGGGAAATGATAAAACCCCCAATCATGCAGATAAATCTTGCCAAAAAAAAGGAGGAAGAAGATTCTGTGACTCCACCGTATCGTGAATGAAACAGTACATTTTACTTTAGTAGGGAAAAAAGAGAGCTATCCAGGACTAATCAGATCCCCTCGAGAACAGAACCCACAACCCTCAAAGACGACTATCACACTCTCGCACCGGAACCAGGGATAAGATAAACCTTTTTTTCCGATAAGGGTCAGGGGCATAAACATACTGAATAAAACTCTGCAAAACCGCTAAGATACTGTCCTGAATATCTTTCAACCCACCCGTGCACAATCCCCCGAGGATTAATCACAGAACAATTTGCACCTGAGAATTGGCTCCCAGATCTGTCCACATCTGTCCCCAATGCTACCAGCTTTAAAGCAAAGCCTATTCTGGCCCCCACTTACCTCATAACACTTAACCTCAACGGCTATATCGACGTCTAAAGGTAGGAACTTCCAAACAACAAGTTCGAAAATTTCACACATCATAGAGAACTCGTCCTACACCCTTGGAACGGTGTCTTTGATTAATTCATCAAAGATGCGATATCGAAAAGAAAAGATTGAAGATGTAAGAATGATACTAAGTATAGAAAGGCCACCGGTTTCTGTTTATTTTAGGATCCTTTTCCTTTATTAACACGTCCCCGTACTTCCAACCCACTACCCTATTTGTCAAATATATGTGTTTGAGTCTGTTGGCGTAAATCCACACATTCTGCCGAGTCCACCGGTGGGATCTTTGTTAATTGTTTTTATATACATTGTATAATCGGGTGGCAGCAACGGAAAAACAACCCAAACACGTGTGGAACGCACTTGGTGTATGTTGTCGGCTGTGATGAGACGGGGTGGCAAGTGGGCGTATAAAAGATTCTGTCCGTGGTATGTTCTACGGGAATAGGTGGTGGTAAATAGAAACCCGAGATGGTTATTAGCGCGAGTGGGTTACGAGGGGAGTTATAGTGGGGAGATAAGTGATTATTTGTGTGAGTTGCTTTGGGGATTTAAAAGTTCCAGCCTATATTTTTGTGTTGTGGTGGATACAAAACTCCACCATATAAATACTCCTTATAAAAACGGGAAGATTACGACTTTCTAACAAGGAAAGAAATAGTGAGGCTTCGTCGTGTCAGTTGTGTGTCTTTGAACAGTAGTAGTAAAGTTGTGTCGTGTCGTGTCGTGTGTAGTGATAGTGCCATGTAGTGTGTGTTGGGTGACACAACCTTTTGGTTATTCCTGTTCGTTATTTGTATATGTTGTATTTTTATAGTATCTTACTTTTATATTTGATTAGTGTGTCCGCACCACCGTACCCGAAACACACCCCACCCCCCCCCCCGAGGACTAGTGTATATGAATCAATATTAGTAGTGAGAAAACTTTGCTTCGATAAGAATCTGTCGTGCTCGTTAACCTATGAAATTGGTTGGCTTTTGATATAATCATATTATTTTAATCCCAAACCGACAGTTCACTTTTTTCTCCTTCTATGTTTAATCTCAGTACATCATGGCACATTTTCAACTCCTCACCTTTCTCTAACATAGCTTTCACTAATCTCAAACCTGCTCCGATTGGGACCCCATACAAAATAAAAGCCCTATCATTAATAACAACTCACGGGCGACGACCTTCCCTACACCAATCTGCTCTTTTGATGACCGATCCTACTCTTTCTATACACCACGTTGTGACTCTCCATACACTATAGATATAGGTCACGACGTTTCCTACACTCAAAAACGGCCATCTTACCAATTTTTCGCCGGCGCCAACACAGCGGTGATTAGTTATCCTGCCATCTCTTGGCCTAGAACCCTAAAGGCAACCCTAGTGTCACCGGACTCGTACGCTTCGGGAACAACCCCCAAAGAGCTCCTTGAGGGGGACAAGCGTCCTTTTTTTAAAATGTTCACGTGGAACTTGTACCCCCAAGAGCTTTCGTTTCGGAAGACGCGGCCTATTCGAGGGCCATTTTCCGGCACGCACACATCGTGGCACTGTAGGACACTCCACCCTCTATATATACAATTCGCTAGCCCACCTAACTAACCTGGTTGGCTTTCATCCCTGTGCCAACATGGGTTGCACTCCTACTTTCATTTACATTTCTTGACCGACCCAATGCCGCACATCATCATTTAGACCGTGCGTCCATTGAACCTGCGAACTGATGGTTTGTGCCTGCTTGTCATTATTTCTGCTTCTCAGTTCTTTCACTGGCACCTGGGTCTACACGGTTATCTTGCACAGGGACAGGTCCGGAGCTAGCGGGAGGAACAGAGACGGTAGTCTGTACTGACTTTCATACTTGCTTAGCGGCTCCTGGTTTTTTACACCAAGAACATGGGAGTATACAGTTGTCATCAGGGCAATTCCCCCAAACCACCAGTAGTTCGAAACCCCCATCCTTGTTGTAGAGCATATCTGCGGTTGTTCCCCCGGCTACTTCGTCACGCACACAGCTTTTCACCATACGACATCAACGCCCCCTTGGTCCTCTAACATTCTCCAGAAGTGATCAGTTGACCGGCTTCACATGCTCACCTCATCTCCCGACGTCCCCCCCGTGCCTCTCGGCTGTTCACACCCGTGCGGTCGGGACATTCGACAAGTGCATGTTATTTTCCCCGCACGCCTCTTGTGCTCGCGCCGATACCTGGACTCGTGACTAAGGCTCCCTGTATAGCTGGGAATTTAGATAGTCCGTTAACGATCTGCCTACAGGACGTGAGTACCAATTTAACCCCCAGTGCAACGTCCTTCCTACGGCTTCAAAGGCTCATAATGATGGTGATGAGAGTCGGTGTTTGCACTCGATGTAACGGAAGATTTTCTACAGCCAATTTGTCCACCTAGGCACCCTGTCCCATCGGCATACGGTGGTTTTTTCTGCAGAGGAATGTCATTGGGGTCCTAGGGGTGGGATCGACATGGACATAGGGTTGCGGAAAGCGAATAAGTGCGTACCCATGTATTAGCTCAGGCATGGACCTCTGGCCTTCCACCCACCATAATCTCACCGTTTCATTTCCCTAGAGGGGAACCAACTGGTATAAAACAATGGGATCTTTACAACTATCTCCTGTGTTCGTGACGTCTCTGGGTTTTCAGGCTTGTTCACTTTCGTGAGAAAGAATCAAGAGAGTATTACAGGGAACAGATTCTCGCACTGTCACTCCATTCTATCCACTTGACATAAGTGGGTACATTTACGAGTAACTAATTTTGAAGCCCAGCCTTCAATGAACGGCTCACTTCACCTAGGTTTTCTTACAGGTCATTTTGACGAACTATAGTTGACCATCTGGATGCACGGACATGGATGTGCTAGGGGGGTGCGCAGGGCCGTATAAGTGGGGGGAAGGGCGGAAGTGGTGAGTCACGACGCTCGTCACTCCGGTTATGCACTTATCCTGCCGACGACGCCAAATGTGATAGCCCCCCCCCACACTGGGTGGGACAGAGATGTTGTCTGATGCCCTGTCCCCACTCCCATCTCAAAATCTGCTGATATCGAAGTTCATGTTTCCTTGACCATCAACTCTCAGTATTCAGAGTAAACGAATCAATGACTTTCATTGTTTTTTAGTCACTTTTTTATTAGGCCTCCCGGGGAGGTTTTTTATTTGTTAATAACTACACTGCACCGGGTCGTCACTTTTGTGCTATACTGAATAGCTTTCATGAGGTTTTCTTTTCTTTTTAATTTATTTATTTTTTATTACACAATGAATACACCTCGGGAAATATACCGTTGAGCGGAGTCTTAGAAATGGGATAAGGTATGAATAGGAGGGCGAGTCTCGAAACCTACCACCAACATCTGCCCCCCCTGGAGCACCTCGTCTTATCTAGTGTCTCCTTCCTGTCTCTGCGTCCAATCGTTCTGACAATTTGGGCTGCGGAGAAACGTCAGAGGCGTGAAGCAGAGGCATTATAGCCCCTAAGGGCCACCCTCCCTAAGCACTCACAAGAGTACGCGAGCCTCCCCCCAACATCCACCCCCCACCCCACCCCTAGATGCTGCGCGCAGCATTTCGGAAGCCGCACACTCCCTCAAAAAATTACAAAACGCATTATTGCTTTACAACACGGCATGCTTTGATACACCTATACCGCGAGCGATATTTTAAGTTTCGCGGTCTCAGGTCCGGTATTTCTGTACCATCGGGCGGTAGTTATATTGTTCCACCCAACCATGTAGCTCAATCCCAGTAATATAAACACATATATGTATTCTGACGGGGTTTCAGGGGCGCGGGCTATTCATGAATGAGGTAGCCGCGGACCTTCTACCGAGTACAAGAAATGGACAGAAAAGTTTTTTGCGTAGAATTTCTTTGCTAGTGCCTTATCTCCATTTGATGGTTATATTCAGAGGGAAGGGCTTTGGTTTTATTCGTGAAGAAGAAGTCAACTTATGTAATTTGAGGGTGAGAATAGGCGTCGTGTTACAGGGGGGGGACTAATACAACATCCAACGGGATGGGGACCTGGGACGGGGGAGAGTCAGGCTGCGTGTTGCTTTGCGGAAGGTATTGAGTGTTGAGGGGTCTACCCTGCTGCGGTCATGTAAGTGGTTATTTTAATAGCAACGGCTGTATCGGGGTGGTTTTGCCTGCCCTTATGTTGAGATGACATTGAAGCTGGGTGGATTGGAGTTGTGCAACAAACCTTAATACTATCATAGGCCCATGGAATGAGAAGTGGGTGTGTTGCCTTTCGTTTAGCAGTATGCGCCGACTTGGGCCCAGCCTAGAGTAATTCGATCTTAGTTAATATTTAACTTATGTTTGTGCGTTTTAATATCTCTAGCAGTCTGGGAGGCGGTTATACCCGGTGGGAAATGGGATGGGTACTTCGGCTAGGCTGCGTATTGATAATTGATTAAGAACGGATCAATGACGTGATTGGGGTCGATCGGTAGTTTATTGGGTTTTAGATCGGGCTTTCCGACTCACACTGGCAAGGAACTGTCGAAGACTTTCAGGAGGTTTGCTTGTTGGTGCTGTTTTATTACTTCTTGTTGTTGTGATGTGATTTATCGCTAACACATGGGGGGCGCCACAGTGGATTGCTTTATATCATTGTTTTTTTGTTCGTTTTGTTCAAGACAGTACTGACATTATATCGGTGTTTGCTATAGGTATTGTGTACTGCACAATCAAGACTGTAAGTTAAGCTTTATTTTACTTGTGTAGATCCGTTTATCTGGCTACCTGTGAGTTTTAACCCTGCGGTAATGGACTTGGGCGCAGACGGGTGCGCCGTGTCCGTCTTGTGAGTTCAAGGCGTACACATCCACGCGTTTAACCGCATGTTGGGGTAAGCGTGGGTCGTACTTGATGATCCCTCCATAAAGGTGGACATCTTTTGCTACGGAGCAGAACAACACACCAATGAATCCTCTTCATTAAGTTGGAATGTTGGTTCAGGGCGTGAGAAGTGCTGCAGGAGAGAGATGGATATAGTGGGTCTGGATGGAGTATGAGGAGCGGGCGGTGTATGAGCTGTGTAGAAAGTTCCACAAATGGGAAATGACGGTTGCCGGGGTATCGCTATACATGTACAAAATAAAACCTATTCCATTCTTAATCACAACCGAACAATGGAACCATAACTTTGTACCTGCTTACATACACGAATTGTCCGCCAGTTGCCCACCCCCAAAATCTGTGCAGAGACGTGGCAAGAGAGCATTAAACTTACCAAACAAATCGTTTCAAAAACGGAATGCACCTGGAACTGTTGTTATTCGTTAGTGATCTGTCTTTGTGTTTGGTATTAAGTATCAGATGATAAACCGTGACAGAGAATTCGACTATATTTTGTAGGAAGTGTTAATTACCAATACAAAACGCAAAAAAGGAGGGCATAATGAGATTAGTGGTCTTGGAAACAGCCATTGTTACCTATCGGGAAAAACAGTCAGCACAGATATGGAAAGACTATGACACATAATTTTAAATATAAGAGAATGTTCAAACTGTGCAATTATATTTGCAAAGACATTCTTTTGGTTGTTTTTAAAAAACAAAAACTCTCTATCCCCTGTGATGTTCTTTCTGACCCTCCTTGTCTAGTCAGTCAGTTAGTTGTAGTTCAGTCAGTAGTCGTAGTCAGTCAATTAAGTGGTAGTCACGTCAGTTAGTTTGTAGTCGTCAGTTAGCTGTAGTCAGTCAGTTGAGCTGTAGTCAGGTTAGGCTTTGTACAGTAGGAGGTTTGATGTGCACTGCTCACATAGTGATGAATATTGTTCAGCTAAGAGGTTGATGAGTCTTCTCACATAAAGGCGATTCCCATTATACATTTGGAGGTGGATAACACACTCAAACCCTTAGACATTGACAGTTTTTGTTGCCACATCTACAACTTCAAGTCTGCTTATAAATACGACAAGTATATACCACCTCGACTCGTATTTCAAAAGCGACATCACAGTTATTACAACAGTTACTTGCTAAGCCACCTGATAAGTCCAAATCTAAGCAATGGCAGTAATCGTTTGAGTCTCGGATGTACAAAAGTTTATAGTGGTTATTCCACTTGAACAGCTGTTTGTTTAGCTGCTAATTTATTAAAAAAATATATGAGTGATCGCATTAGAATCTTCGAGATTCAGGAATTGCGTGTCACGGTGGCGTAAGTTTCCACGTGAGTTAAATGTTTCTAAGCTATTTTTTGAAGCGCGTGAAGCGAAAGTTCTCGGGAAGCCCCCACGGATGTTTGAATTGGCTGTGGTGTTACTGGGGAGAATGTTCTTTTTTTTGGAGAGGTTGTCAGTGTTTGTGTACCGGGCGATATGTCACTGAGGAGATGTAAAGTGTTTTGCAATGTGTACCAGTGTAACATTTGCAATTTATGTGAGGATGAATTTATGAGTGATTATCCCAGATGAACTGTATATTAACTTAAGGAGATGTTCGTCTATAGGACCCATTGAGTTTACAGGCCACAGTGTTTAAAAAGATTATTGATGTACATTTTTTGAAGAGTTTAGTGTGTCCTGGGCGTGGACTGGAGAAAATCCAGGACCAGTGTTTTCGCGGGAAGCACTGTACCACTGCTTGAGTATGTCGACTTATAGTATGAGGCCTATTATTTAACAAAATTTTTCAGCAGTCTTCTAGATGGATTAAAGACAGTTGCCTGCGATATGGTACGACTTATTTTATGAGGCCTATTATTTATCAGCAGTCTTTCCTAGATGGATAGTAAAGACATGGCTTGATATGTCGCATTTTATTATTATGGTGGCCTAGTATTTATCAGCAGTCTTTCTAGATGGATTAAAGACCAGTGCTTGATACTGTACGTCTTATACTTGTGAGGGCCAAGGTCTTTATCAGCAGGTCACTGTATGTACATGAATTAAAGACTGCGCTGAAGTTGTACAGTCAGATATTGGTGGAGCTGATAATTTACATACTACTAAGACGACATCCTGTGTAAATCATTAAAGCGCTGCAGAGACGTCATATATATTGAAAGGCCTATTATTTTACTTAGCACTGCGTATGGTCAGCAGTCTTATTGTACATTGAACTTTAATGAGTCGCTATGAGACGTCAAATATTGTGGACAGGCCTATTAAATTACTTATGCTACTGTCAATGGGGTCAGCAGTCGTTAAAATGTACATTGAATTAAAGAGCGATGAGACGTCATATATTTTCTGGCCTCTTATAACTATGGGCACTGCGTTTGCAAGTAGTTCTTCTTGATGGATTAAATTTGTTATTCATATAATGTGGATCCTTTTCTTTGCTATGCTATTCATGACCTGTGCTAACATGCTGTAATTCGTCTACGTTATTGTAACCCGTGTTGTGGTGTAATAAACCATCCATTGTTAGAAGAAAACTAGAAACAGCAAAAAAATAATATCATAAAATGCAAAATCAGAGGACAGTCTATTGTACTACAAAAACTAATTAAACATAGAAGAGAAACATCAGTCACCAGAACGCCAACAAAACGTAAGCGATCTCAATTTCTCCACACTGTTAGGAAACATTGCTGGAACATCAACTGACTCACTAGACCTGCAGCAGGCACATGAACTACAACGCTGTTCAGAAACGTCACGTCAGGAAATTTGCAATTTGAAAATAGAGTTAGAATATCCAAAGAATTAGCAATAGCCATGAAGGAAACAGTAGGTCTTACGTGGGCACAGGAGAGAAAACAGAGAATTTTGAAAGACGCGCCAGCGGTATTAAAAATATAACTTCACAATTAAAATTTATAATGGAAACTCATTTGTTACAAATTTCTCCATCTGTGAATGAACAGATTCCTCCTATAAAAAAAGGAAGCGTGAATGATAATTGAGCGAAATTTTGGGGCTAGAGCAAATTATGGCAGTTGTTGCGTGAGAGTGACAGAATTAACAGAGTGTGGAAATCATTTAATAGGTGTATGTTTTATTTATGAAATTGAACATTTCGTTTTACTCATGACCATACTCATTTTTACATGACCATCGTGATGTATGATTGAGATAATTGTTAGCTCTCATGTTTTGGGGACAATTGGGCGTGTTATGTTAAGGTAATAAATGTGGACTTGCAATTTAATGTTTCAATAATTTATGTTTGACGCATGAAACCAAAACTATGATATCCATTTTCTGCAGGTTTTCTACTTTTCATTTCTGTAATTTGTTATGCATGTTGATTGTGATCGTTTTAGTGTAAATTGCATTAGAAACAAACCATAACAAAATATTAAAAAACGTAAATTTTACACTATTTCAGACTATTATATCTTCTGTTCTAATTGTGATAAAATGTTTGTTCTTGTTCTAAAATTTACTCTAACATTTCTAGTCTAGCTTTACGCAAAATTAAAGTCGGTATTTATAATAATAAAGTAGCCTAAAAGCATTAATTAAGCTCTATCAAAAGTAAACACCGCCACATTTTTTTCTCGTTAGGAAGTTGACCACGTGACCTCTGTCACGATAGCTATAAATAGCGCGGTCAGAGAAAACTAAAAGATCGCTCGCAAACAGCCGTGTACAAGGCACGAAAACACAAATATAACCCACATCTATTTCTATAATTTATTGTAGCCTTGCAATATATCTTCTTGAACCACGGAAACATTTGTGATGACAAAATGGCGCTGTCACACACACACACACACACACACACACACACACACACACACACACACACACACACACACACACACACACACGCACGCACACACACACACACACACACATATATATATATATATATATATATATATATATATATATACGCTACAAGGAATAATTATACAGTATTTGGTAGACTCATTGAAAAAATAGAAGTATGTCTTAGTATATTAAAGTGTGCCAAGGTCTGCCTTAGAACGTCGTATGCACTGAAGCCATCCACGACCATGACATACGGAAGAACTACGTCTCGTCATTGCACATGATTTGATCCTTGCTCTGCTTCGCCTTTTGCTTTCTTATAACCACATATATTTCCACAGAATGGATCCACATAGAAACAACTAAACTATCAGAGATACAAGACACAGTCAGTAGAGTATACATGAGCATAAACGATCGACAAGGAAAAGCATTTATTTGTGGCCATTGGAAAAACACCATATCTAAAGTTATAAAGAGTAAAACATCTTTATCTTCAGAAACAAAATGCTGTAGTTCTCTTAACCTTTTTAAAAAATTGTTGTTTAATCTTACATACGTTGCAGAAACAGTAGACACAGTTCAAGGACATGTTCGCCTAAACGATTACAGTGAAATTGTCGCACTAGTGTGTAGTAATGCTATCGTGAGTCTCTGTTGTTGTAGGACTTCTGTGATGTTGTCTTTAAATCTACCTGTTGATCTTCCCCGTGCTCTGAAACCAGATCTTCTATTGTTGTAAGCGTATAGCGGTAACTGACTGGTTCCATTCATATGAGATTGCCAAAGCACATAATTTTCTTTTTCTCTATATAACTGATCTGCCATCAATGGTACATATACCTTGTAGCGGTATGACAGCTTGTGTACCCTGACAATCCCGAGAGCTATGCCAGTGGGAGTATTACTCCTGGTAGGTTCAACCAAGCTGGACTGGTCTGCGTGGGTAGGGGTCAGACAAAAGCTGGTACCCTGGTCCTCCAGGTTGGGGTTTTTAGCACAGGGCCGACACCCCTGTCTATGTAAAAAATCGCACATGTTACGGAAACGGCAACAAATTGAAAAACTTTGATGCAGGACGGACATTCGGAGTCTCAGGCTCGTATGACTTACACTGGTGAAAGCCGAAAGGAAGCCATTGGCATGAAAACGGATTCCCTGGCCACAAAACACGAAATCAGAATTGGATTCTGGAACGTCGGAACCATGAATGAGGCAGGAAAGCTGAGACAAATCACAGCAGAGAAGAGGAACTACAAATTACATATCCTGAAAATAAGCGAGAGCAGATGGACAGGGACGGGAAGAATAAAAACAGCTACAGGGGAAACAGTACTTTATTCTGGCAGAGAGAATGGTCAGCACAACGAAGGTGTAGCCGTTATCCTGAAGAAAGGAATGGAAAGGTCTTTACTGGAATGGAAACCCATCAACAACAGACTGATAAGAACAAGACTGAGAGGAAGATTCACCAACACCACAATTATACAATGCTATGCACCAACAAACGACAGCAATGAAGAGATCAAGGACGAGTTCTATCAACAGGTACAAATGGAAATGGAAACTGCACCTAAGTACGATCTTATTATAGTAATGGGAGACCTCAATGCAACAGTTGGAACACACAATAATTATAACGAAAAAGTAATGGGGACATACGGCAGTTGAACAGTAAATGAGAATGGGGACAAATTAATAAGCTTCTGCAGTACTAACAACCTGGTCATTGGTAGAACACTTTTTCCACACAAAGAACTGCACCAGTTAACGTGGGAATCATCAAACGGACGGGGCAGAAACCAGATAGATCACATAATAATCAATGGAAGATGGAGACATGCATTACAAGACGTGAAAGTAAGAAGAGGCGCAGATGTGGGAAGTGATCATCACCTAGTAGTAGCAAGATTGAAGGTGAAACTCAGAACTGCTGGGCCAGTTACAGTCAAACAGAAAAGATATAACATCAAGAAACTTAAGGACCCCGTCACAAGAAAAGCTTTCGTGGTCGACGTAAAGAGACGATATCAGATTACCAAATGCCAGGAAAGAACAGAGACCGATGAAGTCGACGAGAAATGCAACACCATCTCAACAATATACAAATAAAACAGCAAGTCATGCTTGGGATTCCAGGAAAGAAAGAGCCAAGACTGGGTAACACAAGAAATGCTAAACACCATAGCGAAGAGAAAGGAAATGAAAAGAAAGAAAACAGAAGTTAAGTCTCCCAGGTTAAAGGCAATATATAGTGAACAGTACAGTCAGCTGGACAAGGAAGTGAAACGTCAAACCCGTGTTAACAAACGGACATTTCTGGATGACCTTGCAAGACAGGCAGAAGAGGCAGCACTGAGAAATGAACAAAGCACAGTTTATAAAATAACTAAAACTATCAGTGGAAAACGAGGTGCAAACAACATAACATTAGTTAAAGACAAGCATGGAAATCTCATCACCACAGCACAGGGGCAGGACATAAGATGGGCTGAGCACTTCAAAGAAACACTGAAAAAGGAACCACCAGAGACTCCACTGAATGTTCTAGAGACTGAAAGTGACTTAGACGTAAATACAGACATTCCACGAAAAGGAGAAATCATCACAGCTATCAAAGGGTTCAAAAATGGAAAAGCGCCTGGTCACGACAATCTAAATGCTGAGTTATTCAAGGCAGACCCTGAACTAGCAGCAGAAATATTAGAAACACAATTTGCACACGTCTGGGAAACTGAGACAACACCAACAGAGTGGAGTAAAGGAATAATTGTCAAATTGCCCAAGAAGGGCGACCTTGCAGACTGCAACAACTGGAGAGGAATTACTCTCCTCTCAGTTCCCAGCAAAATACTAAGCAGGATAATCATCCAGAGAATTTCAAAAGCAGTTGACCATAAACTGAGGAAAGAACAAGCGGGTTTTAGAAAAAACAGAAGATGTGCAGATCATATACTCAATCTCAGGAACATTATAGAGCAGTGCTCAGAATGGCAGAGACAGTTATACATTAACTTGTTGATTTTGAAAAGGCTTTCGACAGCATACACAGGGACAGCCTATGGAAAATAATGAGGGCTTATGGAATTCCCAGCTGCATTGTTTCCATGATAAATAGCCTCTATTCTAACTTTACATGCAGTGTTGGATTGAGTAATGTAACTTTCGAAGTGAAAACAGGAGTACGACAGGGATGCCCCTTATCAACAACATTATTTTTGACAGCCATAGATTGGGTGAGGCGCCAGACAATAGAGGGCAGTCCAAGAGGAATTAGATGGACAACGTTTTCTACACCGGAAGACCTGGAATATGCAGATGACATTGCACTACTCGCGCATTCACATCAACACATCCAAGAAAAAACCGATAGACTGAATAAGTATGGCCAGCAGGTTGGCCTGAACATCAATCTGAAGAAGACAGAGGTCATGACACTTAATGTGGGCAATCCTGAGCCAATAACAGTAAGGAACCAGAAGTTAGAACAGACAGACACATTTACTTACCTCAGATGCATAGTAATACCTGACGCCGGAACAAGCAAGGACATTAACCGCAGAATGAATAAAGCGAGAACAGCCTTTGCTCAACTCAACAACATTTGGAACTCTTCCCAGTACAGCACAAACACCAAATTAAGACTGTATGAGAGCTGTGTATTTTCTGTGCTTCTCTATGGTGCGGAATGCTGAAGAGTAACAGAGAAGGAAATGTCGAAACTGTCCTCCTTCCACACAATCTGCCTAAGGAAAATTCTCAGAATCTTTTGGCCAAACACCATCAGCAACCAAGAACTACTTATTCGGAGTTATCAGGAGGACATGCACACCATCATAGCTGGCAGACGCCGGAGTTGGGTTGGCCATGTCCTCAGAAGGGACCCTGATACCATCGCAAGAACAGCTATGCTATGGACCCGCGAGGGAAAGTGAAAGAGAGGCCGACAAAAAAACAACTTGGCGGAGAACTGTGGAAGCTGAGATGCAAAGAATGAACCACAGTTGGGGCACTGTACGAAGGATGGCCACCGACCGAGCAAAGTGGAATCAATTTGTTGTTGCCCTACAAGACGCCACGAGGCGTGATGGCCACTGACTGCTTTGACGGTTGGCGGTTATGGATCAAAGAAGAAAGAAGAAGAATATCACTGATGCAGGATGTAGATTCCTACTAATTGTTTTTGTGATGTCATCATTTCCAAGCCTTTCTCCTGGTAACTTTAATGGCTTTTTTTAATCATCTCATCTTACGAGATGTTATTTTCCTCTCTTTTTGTTGTGGTCAGGGACCATGTTTATCACTAATAACAAAGAGCTGGTAGGTACATACTATTTATCAACTGTGGTTTTGTCTCTGTGAAAGAATTGTCCGTTCTCTTATCCTCGTGTTCCTCTTCTACCCAACACTATTGATCTACCTCTCATTTTGCGTACTAAATCATGAGCACCATATATTGTTTACAATTGCTTCTTTCAATTCTTGTCATGTCTGAGCTTCATCGACCATCTTTACTGATTATTGTAATGTCACTTTCGTGTGAACCCACATTGACTCCTGAATCTGTAGAGTGAAATGTTATTTACGAATGCGTAACACTTTTCCGACCAGATAGTTAATGGGTGTGCCCGATTATTACGTAAACAACCTTGAGATGAGCACAGTTTTTGTCTTATCAGTGTTCACTGATAATATTTTCTTTCTGGGCGGTTTGTTGCTTCATAATTGTTTGCTTGCACAGTAACGCGCGGGGCAATATCAAGCAGGTGATAGATTATAGACACGTACTTACGATAGCTCATGGAATTTGTAGCAGGTAAATGAAATAATCATTTCTGGGCAGATTTGTTATGGGCAATAGTTACGCTAAGTTGTCCATCTGGGAAGATGTTGTCTGTGATATCTCTATGAAGTAATGGGTTGTAAACATGATCGATATCTACGGGAGACAGAATACCTTTTTCTATTTAGACTATTAAATATGGACTATCTTTGTAAAAATCGTATTTTATGTGTCACGCAGGGATTTTCCAAGAGAAGGTAGTCGGGATATATCCCTACCAAAATACGCAAGTAGAGTGCTACTGGTTTGGCATTTCAGATGTAAAAAATACAACATTCATGATTGGAGCCTTGCCATATAGTAGCAATCTGATTGCGTGCCAAATGTTGCCTTATAATTTAGAGCCTTTTGAGTTTACGGCACTGTGAAATTCAACTCGTCAAGAATACAAACAGATAAGCCAGAATAAGGAATAGAATCAGGATTCCAATTCAAAGGACCGGTCAAAGTGTTTGGCATCTTGTGGACTTACACAACAAGAAAACTCCACCTTTATTAATATGGAAAGCCCGGAATCATAGGAACCTGAACACTAAGTCATAGTGGGAGTTTATTGCAAAGTAATACCCCAGACCAAAGCCAGATCCAAACCTCAGAAATGAGATATCTGAGGAAGGTGGTTGAAGTAACAAGAAGAGACAGGTCCGCAACCAGACGATACATCAAGGCTTAAAAACCCAACCCCTGCAGACCCAAGTAGAACAGTCCTAACTGAGAAGGCGTGGTCATGTCTGCAGAATGGGAGAAGATCGGACGCCACGGCAAGCATGGGAAAATAAGAGCCAGGGATCCAGACCTCCAGGACGACCCAAAGTCCGCTGGGAGTACAACATTAGACAATCTTTGAAGGACCGAGGACTAGAATGGAACCATGCCAGGAATAAGACAGATGATAGAATAGTATAGCGCTCTTTCTTATAAACCTCTACACCTCACGGTGGAAGAGGAACGACTAAGTAAGTAAGTAATACCCCAGATCACATGTAAGAGCCATGTGAACCAAGTTGCCGTAACCATATCTCTGAGCCAGAAGTCTGTATGCACAAAGACATTTGGGGTGAGTTATAGATTTTATCATTCTATGTTTTGCAATATTAACATGTGAAAATGTCTTGAAGATGTCCAAGTTCATAGGAGGCTGCCAGCCTCAGCATATATAATGATGGTTTTATGAACCACCACTGCAAGAAGAGCTGTGACTGCTTAGTGCGGATTTCTCACAGAGAGCCCTAAGCAGAGGTAGTCCCAAATTCCATATGGAGCAGGGAGTGGATAATAACAGAAATAATGTACATAATTATTATATTTACTTTCCAAACCAGTGCATATGTAAATGCAAAGATGTTTATTATAAAAATGCAATGAGTGTTTTACGCTCACTGGGTTTAACATTAATACTCAGACAGCCTAAACTTCTGATGCAGGTGGGATGGGGGAATGCAAAAGCGGGACGGGGGAGGGAAACTCTTTTTCCTGTCAGTAAACCAAGCAATCAGGAGGCTATTTGTTTGTCTCTTATTTCATGATACTAGTTTGTAGTATCACTTGGCGGTATTAGTCTGTGGAGCAGGTGTGTGGTATAAGTGGTTTGCAATCAGAGTTAGACATCTACATCAGACGGGTCTTAAAAGACACTGGACCATCATCGTAATTACCCCATGATACTACGAGGACGTATTGCGGCCACCAGACTTGACCAGCGACGAGAAAAACCAGTCTACAGCCTGCAAGGAACAAGCATCGGCTGGAGCAGAAACCAGCCTACATTTTACTGGCAGCTAAGTATCCACTTAAAGCTGCCAATTGAACTCTAATAACGAAATTCCCTAAAATATCCAGATCATCACCAGTGATGAATCTTTAAACAAATATTTCATATAACACCCCACCTCTATTTATTTTACATTGTTAAATATAACTGATTATTACATGTGGTATTTGTATATATACACATTTATAGTTGATTTAATCATGTTGAGTGCACTGCAGCCGTCTGTCTCTGTCATTTTAAATACACATAACCAGAGCCATTGAAGTAATATTTTACTGATTTAAATCAGTTTGGGGCTTATCAAAACGAGCAAAATTCTTACTCCTCATAGAAGGGCAGGCAAGATACAAAGTTTACATGGCCGGATCCTATCATCCGTAATACTTAATTTCATAAATTCCTATGAGGCTCCCTAGAATTGAAGCACCCTTCTCCAATTCACATCTCTGCCAAGAGTAATCTTGAGCTAAAGGTAGATACCTTTGAAGACTCTCAGTAGATACTCTGAAGTTTGGCTACTGTTGGACCATCCCTGCAGAGCAAGGGGAGAAATCCCGTGATAGTTTCCATACTGATATTCGGATGTTTAAGTAGTGATAACTGTTGGTAAGTCACTCAACTGGCTTTCTGACAATTTATTGCAGTCTCTGTCAAATCTTCATGTTGTGGGAAAATATTTCCTAGGTATTTGAAATCTGGAACCTATGCAAACATAATGTTGATGACATGTATATTAAGTGGGCCTAGTGGTTTTCCGATCTTCATAGTTTCTGTCTTGATCTCTATGCTGCAACTTCCTGAAGTTGAATTAAATGCTTTTTCATTATGATACTAGTATGTGAATAACGTAAAGATAATTTAAGTGACAATATTTTCTTGCACGTTCATTTGTTCAAACACTTTGACCATCAGCAAACAAACATTGTTGAATCCTTTATATACTAAGTGCCAAAAGTGGTCTCGTCTGTCATCACAAATTTTTACTGAATTAATGCTGAAGTAAAATAGAAATGATTGAAATGACCACAGTTGAATTTAGGTGTCACTATCAGGGAATGCAGCAGAAAGCGCACAACTTATTTATGCCCCGCCATGTTTTGGGGGGTCACTTGCTCATTTATTGTGAAATGACGTGTTATATCATAGTAATGACATATGAAAGTAGGTTACAAACAGTAAACCAACTGTAGCATCACAGATGGAACAGGAGGCGCAACTTTTTCCGAAATTTACTGTTTAGTTTGACATACACAAAAAAGTTGCAGGAGCAGTAGATGATGTCCGTGGAAAAGTTCAGGTGGCACGATATGGAACTTTGAACGTTACTAACTTTATTCAAATAGCCGTGAACACACATGATGTTAAACATACTCACTATAAAGATAATAATAAGCAGGCACCCGTTTCCTACTGCAATTCTGGTGTTACGTAGTTCCCTTTTGGAGAGGGCCAAAACCTGTATATTGTTGGTCATAGTCTGACATTTTTCTAAATGGAAAAAGTGGATAAATCTCATAGCCAACTATAAATGGATCTGTACATTGTATTATATTCAAGTCGTCATTGCAGTCTTTAAAATGTCGAACCAATGATGGAAAGACTGGCAAACTAATGACAATGGATAAAATCCACAATATAATGCTACAGCTAACAGACATTTTTATTGTCAGAAGATGTTTGAATTTTAATGGAAACATGATAGCTATAAATTGTTCCACTGAATTTTTTAACGAAAAAAAGCGAGTACTATAATGAAAAGTGAAGATTAGTGGATATAGTATTGTAAATACAAACTCGTCATACTCTAGCGCAGTTTCCGGCACTCTAATTATTCCTTTAAAATGAGCACACACAGTGCATAGCGTATATAAAAGTTCAGAGATTGCCAGACTGAGCAGCGAAATGTTGTTGGTGTTGATCTGTTTCTCAGAGCAAAAGTAGAAGATATTAAAACCATTTGTTATTGCTCCACATAGGGAAAATATTGGCACGAAAATAATTAAAATGAAAAAGTTTTGAAAACTGTTCACAGTTACAAATGTGGCATTGATGACGCCTTCTGACACTAGACTTGAATTACCAAAATCCATTCTGTCGAGAAAAGAGCACAATGAGTTTCTGAGTTATGCAATGGCAACAAAAATTCGAAATTGCTGTGGCACATTTGGAAAGACCGCCACGAGTTTTAAACTTATCTAGTATAAGAAGAGAGAAATTAAATCTGTCAAGTAGATAAGGTGTTTTCATTTGGATAAACTGTAAAATTTTCTTCAAGGAATAATTATATGTGGTACTCATAGAAATAAAATAAAAACGTAGGTCTTAGCATACTTAAGTATGACCAGGTCAACTTTAGAACGTCATATTCACTGAAGCCGGCCATGACCATCATATATGGACAACTTACTCCTCTCGTCATGGCACATGGATATCATTCTTCTTCTTCTTCATCGTCCTTCACTTTCGTATACCTGCCACGGGTTACCTCCCCTTGCTCTGCAGTAGTGGTCCAACAGTGGCCAAAACCTAGAGTATCTAAAGTGGGTCTTCAATGGTGTCTATCTTCGCACAAGATTATTCTTGGCAGAGTTGTAGATAGATAGATAATAATGCTTCTACCTCAAGGGAGTGTTCACAAGATATTTCAGAAGTCAAGAAATATGCTGAATTAGTCCGAGTTATCTGACTCGCCGCCTTTTGTGAAGATGTATTTTGTATGATTTAGGTTGTTCAAGCCCGCAGCTGATTTACTTCAGCGACATTCCTCTTATTAGCTCGATATATGTGTGTGTGTGTGTATATATATATATATATATATATATATATATATATATATATATATAAATATATAATATATACTATATATATATGAATATACACTAGAGGTTCTGAGTCTTACGTATGCATTTCGCTCTGTAAAAATTAATTCAACTATGACTTTGTCAAAATCCACATATCCAAATATGATGATCAATTACTTTAACATTTGTAAATAAATGTTCGTTGGTGATTTTAAAAAAAAATAGGTTTCTTCACAGAAATTTGTTAAGCTTGATGAATATAGGCAAATAAAGATCGCTCGTGTTTGGCTTGTTAAAATTGCGACTTGCTAAAATGCTGAAGTGCCAATGCTGCGATTCCGTACATTCGTCTCTGTGGTGAGGGCACGTTTCCAGACCAGTTCAGGAAGTAACCTCTCCTGGTAATTTTCACAACCAGTGGAATTCAGGTTTACAAATGTCGATCCAGCTCTTGAACCACACAATAGTAGCACAACAAATAGTCTCTCCGGTCGCCTCGTATTGGTACCCAACAAACTTTAGAGGGAATAACAGAAAACGATATCCGCTGCTAAGTCTTTCTTTTCCTCATATTAACCAGGCGCCTGTCCCGCTGTCTGTCAGCCGTTTGTTTTCTCAGATTTTTTAACTCTCCCTTAGCGTAAATCATTATCAGTTTCAAGACATATATGGAAAATCACCAATATGTCAATTAATTTAAGGAAATAATTGTGACTGGACAGCGGCACTGGCTTGTACCTGAAGGAACATATTACGTTTACATACATTCACAAAATGATAATATACAGCTATGCACAGGGTTGATGTAATCATCCACTCACTCGCTGCTCCATTCGGGGTAGTGGTTCATGAATGTATCCTTTTCACATGCTGAAGTTGCCAGCCTAGTATGAATCTTGAACACCACTAGCTTTTATAAAACCTGTAAAATTCAAAGTTTGAAAAATATATTACAACTCACTCTAGTAACTAGGAATCATAGACTGCTTGCTCAGGTAAATAGTCTTGGCAACTTGATATAGATGCCGAGAACACACGTCCTGATATTTAGTTCTACTGAAAATCCTTCTGCGACTTTGTGCTTAAGTCGGGTTTTCTGTATGAATAAACTTGCTGTGGTGTTCAGAAGTGTTCCACTAAGTCCGGTCCTACTTAAAGTCAGAATCTTTACTTCTATTGTTTCATGGTTTCAGTCCGAGCTGTCTACTTGACGAGTTCAGGAAGTGCAATACCGTATGTCTAAATGCTCTTACATTATATTTCAGACTTCACCGACGCACTCCTGTTTGTTCTGATACTTGGAAACTCACACTCAGAGCGAGTGTATATGACAACTAGAATAGCCAAACCAATGGCATTTAAGGTACCTGTTAAGATAGAGTAGTGCTTATGGAATTTCTTCTCGCGTGACTCATACGTTTGAGAATTTATAAACATTCACTTTCCATATATGGAATGGTGATTTCCGTAAAGTGTTGTAAAAGTTTACTTAAATCACACTTTCCGCTAACTATTCAAAATATCTTCCAAGATTGAGTTTATCTATAATCACCTATCCCAAGTAATTCGAAATTCTGATTACTTAGTTTATCAGACTAGGCCGATCTCTTGTATCACATGGCTTGTCGCAATCCGACTGCCTGTCTAGACAAATCGTGGTCTCTACAGTTAAACCAGTATTGTAAGTTCATGTTGCTGTCGGATCAGAAGTGGTTACGCAATCTTAAACAAACACTTTATGCTCGCATTTACCCGGAGTCATTGTGGTATTATCACGTTTCGTGATTCAATTAATATCTCAGGGATGTCTGCTCTGTCATGCATCGAAGCGTGAAATATGAACAAGGATAGTAGGAGAAAAGGGTAACAATTCAGAGTAGAGGATAGGCACGAAATTATGTGCGTTAAATGTGCAGAAATAATAGATAATAAAGGTAATGAGAGGAAATTACGAAAAAGCAAACGAGCCGTAATGTCACAATAATCATATATATATTTCCACATAATGGGACCCACATAGAGACCATCAGACCATCATAGATACAAGAAAAAATCAGTTATACATGAGCATAAACGAATGACAATAGATATATTAGTGGCCAATTGAAAAACACGATAACTACGGTTATAAATTGTAAAACATCTTTATCTTCATGAATGAAAATTATTGTCGTAACTTTTTTTCTTTCGAAACAGGCTGTTTTATTTTACATTACGTAGCAGGAAACAATAGAGACCGTTCAAGGACATGTGCAGCCTAGCCTACACGAAATTGAACGTTGTTGTAACTGTTGTTCTGAATCGACATTCTTGCACCCTGGCCAAACCCATATGTGCTCTGTCTCCTTCAGTACATTTCGAAGGCTTTGACTGATGATTGTTCCAATATAGCGCTGATTGTTTACACGCCAAAGGTTGTTATTGCCGGGAGTTGTAGTGAGGATAAGCTCTCACTGCAGATAAAATACTTCTATGGCAAGCGCCTCAAACAGCCTCTGACAACCAAGTCCAGCTCCCGGCCTTCACGTGTGGCTCAATTTGAGCCCGGCGGAACTGTTTCCACTGACGGGAGAAGGGGCAAAGGCGAGCGACTGGCGCCTTAAAACCAGCAGCTTCGGGCAGATAGGGCTCGTGATCCTTGGTTGGTAGCTTATCTAAGAGAAGGAACTCTGAATTCAAACCACCGCTGCCTTGCGGGAATATCCATTTATGGAATTGGCTTCGGGAGTAAACCCTGAGGATAAATCCGGAGTCGGAGTCCCTAAGGCAGTCTAATGTCGATTCGACATTATTCTGGCAACTCCTGCGACATGGCTGGTACCCAACTGTATCGGCTACTGCCGTTCCTTTGGATCTACCGGCTGTGTGGAGAGGGGGAACATGCTGCATGGGCAACAGCTTGATCTCCATATAACTGTGCCCAAGCTCGCGCCCTGGAGAGGACACTCCAGCTTCACCCTATAGGTGTCGGCAAAACACGGGAAGTAGCAGTTACCGGTTATAAGCATTTGCCCAATTGGCGTAGGGCATGGCGCCAGGGGCTACTTCCGACAGTGGGAGAGGTTCTAGGATCTCACTGGACTGCTACCGCCCGCTTCAAGCTGGGCAGCCCCCAGTCAATAAGGTGTTGTCCCGCCACTGTCTGCTTTCCCCATTGGGTGCATGGGGATTAGGGTCAAACCCGAACTGTGGACAGAAAATTTTGCACCAAGCAATTATCGAAAAAAAAAAAAAGCAAACTCTCAGATTGGGATGCTGGAACGTCCGGACTATGTTGACTGGACTATCCGAAAAACCTACAGGATGTAAACGATGTAAGGAAGACAGCCATAATTAATGATGAGCTTAAACGACTTCAGGTGGATATAGCTGCACTTCAGGAAACGCGCCTGGCGGGGCTCTGGAACGGTGAGCGAGAAGGACTACACATTTTATTGGCAAGGGAAAGATCTTAATAAAAGCTAGAGAACATGGAGTAGGTTTTGCGGTCAAAAAAATCGCTAACTAAAAATGGTTGAACCAGGCGAGAATGGATCAGAACGCCTGTTAAAAACTAGCACAGGTCCCATCACCCTTGTCAGTGTGTATGCTCCTACTCTGTACTCTGCCTCAGAAGCTAAAGATGAGTTCTATGAGAATCTAACAGCAATTATCAAAAGCATACCTAGGCAAGAACAGCTTGTTCTCCTTGGTGACTTTAACGCTAGAGTGGGTGCCGATAATGTTTCATGGCCTTCGTGTCTGGGCAGGTTTGGTATTGGCAAGATGAATGAAAATGGACAACGGCTCTTAGAGTTGTGCGTCCACCATGACCTCTGCGTGACCAACACCTACTTTCAGACAAAACCCCCAGCATAAGGTGTCATGGAGACACCCACGATCCAAGCACTGGCACCAACTTGACCTGATTCTCGTCAGAAGGCCACTCCTCAGGTCTGTGCTCTCCACGCGCTCGTACCATAGTGCAGACTGTGATACAGATCACTCCTTGGTTTGCTGCAAAATCAGAGCACAACCAAGAAAACTCTATCGTGTCAGACATGAAGGGAAACCACGCATTGATACCAGCAAGATGTCAGCCCCTTTCATGATCGCTCAATTCACTGCGACCTTCGAGAAAGTGCTCAGTAGCCCTCAGAATGGTGATACTATTACAGAGAACTGGGAGCATCTACGGAACACCATTCAAAGTACTGCACTTGCCACCTTTGGTAAGAAAACAGCAAAGTCAAATGACTGGTTTGATGCTTCATCAGATGTGATGGCACCTGTCATTGAAGCTAAGCGCAGTGCTATGAATGAATACAAACGTTCACCGAGTGCCAGAACCCTACAGATCCTGAGGGCTACGAGAAGCAAAGTTCAACAAACTGCTCGACGCTGTGCAAATGACTACTGGCTCCAGCTCAGTGAGAGCATCCAGATCGCAGCGCAAACAGGCAACATTAGACAAATGTATGACGGTATAAAGAAAGCACTTGGCCCCCATAAAAGTAAGATGGCACCGCTAAAAACCATCAGCGGAGAGAAGCTAACCGATAAGGGTAAGCAGATGGAGAGGTGGGTCGAGCACTACTCTGAGCTTTACGCTAGAGACAATACCGTTACGCCTGCAGCCCTTGATGGTGTCAACAGTCTGCCAACTATGGAGGAGCTGGATGCCGAACCAACATTAGAGGAACTCAGCAAGGCCATTGATAGCTTGGCCTCTGGCAAAGCACCAGGCAGTGATGGGATTCCTCCTGATTTAAATGCTGTAAGAGCACGCTATTACATCCCCTGCATAGGATGCTGTGCCAGTGCTGGGAAGAGACAACTATTCCTCAAGACATGCGAGATGCCAAGATTGTAACACTGTATAAAAATAAAGGAGACAGAAGTGATTGCAATAACTACAGAGGCATCTCTCTTCTTAGTATTGTTGGTAAGGTTTTTTGCCAAAGTCATCTTAATGCGACTACACAAGTTAGCTGAGCGCATATATCCAGAGTCACAGTGTGGATTCCGAGCTGGCAGATCAACAACAGACATGATCTTCTCTCTCCGCCAGCTTCAGGAAAAATCAAGAGAGCAGAAAAGACCATTATATATCGCCTTTATAGACCTCACAAAAGCATTCGACCTGGTTAGTAGGGATGGACTCTTTAAAATCCTCCTGAAAATAGGCTGCCCTTCTAAAATGCTGGAAATGATAAAGTCATTCCATGACGGCATGAAGGGAACAGTCCAATATGCTGGAAGCACGTCACAACCCTTTGATATACGAAGTGGCGTTAAACAAGGCTGTGTTCTGGCTCCGACCCTCTTCGGAATCTTCTTTGCCTTACTCTTGAAACATGCATTCAGAGATGCAACTGAAGGAATATGCCTTCACACTAGGTCAGATGGCCGTCTGTTTTATCTTTCAAGGCTGAAGGCAAAAACAAAAATCAGAAGGGTCACTATAAGAGACTTGTTGTTCGCTGATGATGCTGCAGTCGTCACTCAAAGCCAACAGGAGCTTCAGAGCTTGATGAATCGCTTCACTAAAGCATGCAAGGACTTTGGCCTCACAATAAGTCTAAAGAAAACGAATGTGCTGAGTCAGGATGTGGGTGCTGCACCAGTTATCACTATCGATAACTATGAATTGGCAGTGGTGCACCACTTCACATACCTAGGGTCTACCATCAATGACAAACTCTCACTGGATACAGAAATCGACAGCCGCATTGGCAAAGCTGCAGCTACCTTTGCCCGCCTCACATTGCGTGTTTGGGGAAACTCTAAACTCACAATGAAGACCAAAGCTGCGGTATATAATGCCTGCGTCACCAGCACACTCCTATATGGCAGCGAGACCTGGACGACCTATGCTAAGCAAGAAAGAAGGCTCAACACCTTCCATTTGCGGTGTCTACGCCGCATCCTCGGCATCTCGTGGAAAGATAAAGTGACAAATGTCGAGGTGTTGTCACGTGCTGGCCTTCAAAGTATGTATACGCTTCTTAGACAGCGCAGACTTCGCTGGCTTGGCCATGTTCGCCGCATGGATGATGGTCGCATCCCAAAAGATATCTTCTACGGACAGTTAGCAGATGGCAAGAGAACAGTTGGGCGACCACAGCTGAGGTTCAAAGATGTGTGCAAGAGAGATATGAGGGCACTGGACATAGATCCAGCAACATGGGAGGATGAAGCTGCCGATCGCACTAAGTGGCGATGCTATTTACGGCGCCACCTCAGATTGGGCGAAGAGAGGCTCACACAAGAAGCAGAGGTGAGGAGAAAACGTCGAAAGGAGCACCAGGAAAATAAGCAGCTGAGGGCTTTCACCTCAGGGGCGCATTCCCATAGTCAGTTATGACTGAAGGGGCTATTATTATTATTATTATGTTTACACGCCTGATTAATATTCTCTAAACGTCCGTCCCTGCTCGTATTACGTTTTATGCAAAGTTAACTTGTTGACTCATCGACTGTTTTAGTGTTGTTTTTTTTTAACACGTGATCGTTCATTATTCTTAGTATCTCTCCCTTATTCACATTCAATATCCCAAACGTATGGCTGTTATCGACACTAGTCAACCAGTTCAACGTATTGGTGCTTACATCTGCATGCCAGGACAGCAGATCAGACACTCGTTCTTGAAGGATTAAGGGGGCCCAAACTAATATGTTTTTTATTCATGTCGTAGCCATCCATTTTGGAAAAATTTCATAAGGATTGGATAGAAATAGTCCGATAATATACCTATCCATTGTTAGTGAAGTTTCAGCAAATAACCCTAGGGTGGCAGCAGCGTGCCTTTATTCCATTCTCAGGCTAGAGATTGTTGTCCGCTCTGCTCACAGCAACGACTCAGCTCTTGCTGTGAAGAGCCCCTGCTGATTTCATTACCTTGTTAAATTAATACATTTAAGTACGCTGAGAATGTCTTGAGCAACCTCAGTAACAAAAGATGAGCAAGAGGAAGGAAGAAATGCAAGAGGGAACTGTGTGCCCGATTTTCAACCTCTGGAAAATTAATTCTATTTCTTATAAGTCGTCTTTCTAAACTATCTACCTAGTATGATTCTGCTCTTGGGTAAGGGGAAGGCAAAGACAGAAGGAGAGGGAACACTGGTTGCCCCCCCTTCATGTTGATGGGCCTAGTATTGTAAAGGCTTAAAAAATCCACTCCTACGGCAGTATTCTGCTATGGGACTCAAAGCCGCGTCCAACGTTTGGTAAAATCTCTCCGCATACAACTGTGAAAACACACCGAGTCCCTAAGTCATTCAGTAGCAGACTGTTCCAATGTTTCATGAATTCTCATAACACACCATCTGACTATGCCCTCAAATCACTGTCTTAATTTTATGTAACGAGAATTCGATGTATTTGTCAATCTCATTTTATGTTTTGTTGTTGTTTTTGTGTTTTGTTTGTTTGTTTTTTTTTTTTTTTAAACAATACTTTGAGAATGACTTGAAATATTTTGCAAATGTATTATGTTAATCAGTTATATTACTATTTTTAATGATAAATGCCTAAATAAAGCTAAAAACTCAAGCACGGTACAGAAAACACCAGAAATTTTTCTAAGTCCACAATACGCTGAGTTTTTAGGCGTACTAGTGAAAGGGCTGTGACCTGAGAGGCGACAGGCGATGTATACTATAAGGGTGTTGTGTCAGGAAGAATTTCAGTTGGCGAGCGCGCAGTGTCAAGTCTTGTCGGCTTCGCGCAGGTGACTCAGTGTGTGTCCGTAGTTGAGATGTGCTACGGAGCGAACGGAAAAAATGTGTCTTCTCCTTGTTACTTGCACAGTTGCCTCCACGGCTGGGGGAGTTGTGGAATTTAAAGTTGGTACCATAAGTGAAATGGGTTCATTTTCGATACAAGACAAACAGGACAGGCTCGAGACGCTTGGGAGTCATGACCCAAGTGCCCCCCACCCCCCCCCAGTAAGAGTTTGTAAAGAGTGAGTGTTTTTTATAGGGAGTTATGTAGGGCCCGAAAAACTTGTCGGGACGGGGGGGGACTTCTTCTGATGATCAATTTCACAATAAAAATGATTGCTTCGCTGTTGTATCGCTCTGTAAAGAGTTTCATATCATCTTGGAGTCAAATGGGGGATTGAAATGGATACAGGATGCATGATGAGAGAGAGAGAGAGAGAGAGAGAGAGATAGATAGAGAGAGAGATAGAGAGAGAGAGATGAGAGCAGAGAGAGGGGCAGAATATCAGACGGGCCTACGTGCCCAATTTATAACCCTTTGAAGATAAAGTTCGTTCGTACGTTCGTTATTAACCATGAAGTGCAGGCTCATCAGTCATACTATACTACTCGTTAAAAGTCAAGGGCCACCCTATTATTTTAAAATACACTTTTATATATAGCGCATAGAATGCTTAACACGAAGGAAGTTTTTAGGTCCAAAATGGGTGCAATTATCTTCCTCTGAAAGTCATCTATGCACGTTAAGCATAAAAACAAACAACTCACCGACAACCATGATGATCACGTTCAATTTGTTTGCTGACCATAAAATTCACATTTTTAATCTGTTTTGGTAGGATGCTCATGAGTTTACATTAAAAATGACCCCTGGTTAACAGCATGAGCATATATTTATAATATAATAACGATCCAGAATTATCTCCTAGCGTTGGGACCTGAAGCACTAACAGCCGACACAGCTGGTCAGGCTGAAGCTCTGCAGTAACGGTACTGGGAGAATACGTATCTGAGGCTAGATACTTCAAAGAGACCCGTTATGGCTAATGGTTGCGCGAGAGGAAAAGATTGATTGGCATATCTGGCTCAAGAATAACATCATCATATCTAGAATGATGCATTAATTATCTTCATGGCCGTGTCTCCCGTAGGACTTGGGATGAATGAACCAACGCAAAAAAATAACGTAATGCTCAAGGGGAACTATGAATCTTTTGGATCTGCTCTCAAGGGACATTGATTGTATCAACAAAACAAATCTCTGCGTCATACCGCGCCATGCCCTAGTTTAATATTGGTGCACGATCGTAACACAATATAAACATTTTTTGGTTTTTTTTTTTTTTTTTTTTTTTTTTTTTTTTTTTTTTTTTTAATTTTCAAAAAATATCATTGCTGCACTCAGGTGCACGTCTGAAAATCCCAGGCGTACAAATGAGAGCTTTAAAAACATCTATCTGACCCTCTAGATGAATATCAAAGTCTTAATCCAAACCAACAACTCGATTTGACTATTAACGTTCAAAGCTCTCACTACAGTAAGTGGAAATTTATAAACAACAACTCATTTACAATCACACTAAGAGACTGATTACAAAAACCACCCCGGATATTTGTGAATGACAGAAAATAAAACACATCTTTAAATAGAACATTTTATTTAAAAAGAAAATATATATTCGTTTATGTATGCCACCAAAAAGATAACTATGGTTAAGGCTAGCATTGGGACAACCGTTGGTACTTGTTACACCTCACCATGAATAGAAAGATCCACTTTTAGCCGTGATGTAAACACAAAATGCCTTGTTACGATTAGAAAGAAGAAAAAAGTGGCAAACAATCAAAAGCTTGCGAAGTTCGCTTGTTGACGAACCGGTTTACAATGGCGATTGCGAGGAAAAGGAAATGTGTGTCTTGAAAACACAATGGATTCGTATATCGTACAAGTGAATTGAGCAACAGAAAGTAAATGATAGTGATTCTTTTTTGAGCGATAAGAAACTGCCTACATTCTTCAAAGGATAGTTTGATGTGTGTATTACTTTTGGAGAAAATTGAGGGTAAAAATTTCACAAGCTTGATGAAAAATGCTGTGTCGATCGTTCTTTCACAAATTTGGTAAAGATCGAAGAACTGAACCATTTATATATAACTGTTATTATAGTAAGAAAGCAGAAGTTATGGAAAAGTAAAACGGAAGATATAGATAAAAGTCATTAGGTAACAGGGTGCAGATAGAAGCATGGAGAAGATTTTCCTTGGACCCAGAGCTAAACACAAACTCGCTTCGTGCTGCAAACTGAAACGACGTCTTGCTCCCCGATAACGCCCACTCTCCTCACTTTAAAAAGGCCAGCCTGCGGACTTTTCCAAACTTTACACAGACACACACTTAACAGAATGACAGATAGACTGAAGAAATGAGAAGCTTGCCAAGGCTCAAATCCTTTACCATCCAGTTTACCGTGGATCTCTACCCTCACCAAACTGAGTCTGTTCTGTTACCTTGCAACCATCCTAGATATGGAATGTAAAAATTATGGAATAATTCATTGTTTTATTTGCAGCTTATTTTAATAGGTTATAGTATCATGGATCAGACGCAAGACTTGACTGCACTGAAATTAAGTGGTGAGTGTGTGTGAAAGGAATTCGAATGCATACAAACGATTATCATGATTGCCAATTGGAGTGGTCAATTAAAAGTTATTATTACTGGAATAATGGGACGTGGATACCTCCAGAATTTGCAGGCGAAAGGTAGCATCATCTTGGATTTTGTATAAAAAATGTATTAGATTTATTCATGTGTTATTTTAGTCATGTTTTTAATATGCAGTTAGACCACCCTGTCTTGTCTCTCGCTAATTCCTGTCTCAAACCTGATCAATGTAATCCAATTTATTATACATGCACCACCATGTTGAACACTATCATTCAATGGTCACGGTAGGCCTGGTGGGAAACAATGATCCAAGGTCTAGCCACTTGTCCACATATTGGTCTCCAGGATTCATTCGTGTCATCTACGACAATAAGAGGGTCTATAATCCTAGATCAATAGTGACCTTCCTGGAACCAACATCAGGCTCATCCAGATATTGCAATTAGCTAATTCAAAGTTCCTAGGCCCCATCAGTGCTTAGTGGGTCTAGTGCCAGACCTACAACCTGATATTGAGCTCTGAATTTATCACCATAGGAACATGCACTGAACTTAATGTTAAGTATTTGTAGCGTAAGGTTTGTCTTGTATTGATGATAGTGTGTTTAAAGAAGAAAATAGATTTCTCTTTAAAAATGTATGATTAGAACTTCCCAGTGGTCAGAGAAGAGCACTGGTATCACAAGTGAGATACGGCTGCGAATACTTGACACCGGAATACGGCTTCGCTTGAATTGGTGCCCAAATGACCGTGCCCCTATAGACTTCACCTCCTGACAAAGTAACACAAGAAACGGCAAAAACATCGCAATGTCCTTTCGACATTGCCGGCCAGAAAAAAGTTGCCAGAATTCTAGATCTCGTACGACACGATCCCACGTGACCTGCACAACGGGAATCCTGACCATGACTCAAGATATAGGCCCGCACTATCTTTGGCACCATCATCTCAGTAGCAATATGACAAGATTTACTATCCCTGAATTTCGCACTAATATGTCATTTACGAGTAGTATTTACATTGTTTGTGAGACAGTAATGACCATTTGTATCATCATGTTGGACTAAACTAAAAATTTCTTTAATGAAAACCATCATGTTTTGTAAAGTAGAAAAAACTTCCTTGTTGATGTTACTGTGTTAACACATCATCATTAACTTGTGGGACACAACATTATGTTGAGACTGCTCCTGTGCTCGAGTAAAACCACAAACATTAGCACTGTGTACGTGTTCTCGTTCCAAATCATTTATCTGCTCAAGAGTACACTCTTTATAAACGTGAATGCGACCAATGAAACTAAATCGCAAACTGGATTCGGCACACTAAAATACTTTTATTTGGTCCCGTAAAAAATAAAAAAATGGACGTCGCGATATGAACCACCGCAGTTTGAAATTTCTCAATTTTACCACAAAACGTAATGCACTTTAACCCAATGTGCTGTTACAACAAGGAAGGATCAACCAAACATTGTCGCACACTACCGTCGTGCAAACCTGAATCCTTTAATAACAGTTACTGGATGCATTAAGTAAGCTTGTGAAACTCTAAAGACCACCGGTTCCTTCAGCATGAGCTGACATAGGTCAGGTAACGGAAGGCAATGGGTGTCTCCACCAATCTCAGTCTGGATACCCACGTCAGGCTGAATAGATTCTTGCACACTTCAAAACTGTTTCAGCATTAATAAAATCAAATGAGCACACGAGGCTTTTGCTTGATATTAACATACAGTTATTATTGTTATCTGCGACATTTTATTTTCCGCGAACATGTTGAACGGAATTACCATGGTAAGCAGATCGATTATAACTATGTTGACGAAATGCGACTGTCATTTTGTTGTCTTATTGTTATACAAATGTTAATTTTATTAATTCTGCGAATAACTAGATTCGTGCTTTATATGTAACTGTAATAAGTTAGTTGCCCAGGTGTTTCGTTGCCTCTTCTCTTCTCTGTCTCCTTCTGTTTCCACCAAAATAATCCGTGTTGACCAGTTCCTAAATGGAATTCGTTATTCTCCATCTTCTGCCAGTGCTCTGGTGATCTATTTCTATTTCCACTTCAAAATGAGAAAAAATTTCTTTGATTAATTTATCGTATTTCGATCTGAAATGGCACTTCTATAACGAAAATAACCTATCTCTGTCACCACTATTCGATCTAAATTTTCCCTGGTCTGTTATTTACAGTTCGTCAGCAATACAACAACCCGCTGACTGTAACGATTCATGTAGTTTAGTGTTTTCTGACATTCAAGTTCGGGATTATGAGCAACCAAAAATGGCGCCGAGGGTCTTTACAACTTCCGATAACCGATTTAGGATCTTCCGCTCTGTAAAAATGCCAAAAACTTATCACTTATGAGGATAATACCTATATTATCGTAATATTAAATCGGCAAGATCTTCCAAAATTCCGTTGCACCTTTTCAAGTTCGATCCAACGATTAAAGTTTTAAACGAAATATCGAAATTGAATTGTCGAGAAACTCTTTTCCCCTGTTTCCGGCCAACTAACTCTTTTTAAAACGGTCATTTCTATAAACCTTCAGCTGTAAGCTGATATTTTTTTAATTAGCGTAGAATCTAGCTTCCTAATAGTTTTGACCTATTCCGCCTTCTAACGAAGAGACTTGCACTTAACGCCATCTCCTGATAAAAAATTCATCATCAGTTTGCTACACCACTTACTATTTATCAATTTTTTATTCTGTGCTACAATTGGAACTGTCTTTTGCTCAAGAAGAACGTAAGTATCGTCGACCAAAACTAGGTTTAAACATGTTGTTAGTTGAATGTTTATGCTCCCTTTTGGACCTCATTCTGAGATATGGGTGCGATTGACAGGCGTAGAATTCCATGTTTAGGCAAGTATCTGTATGTATCAATGCAAACCAATTTAGACACCATTCTCTCTGTAAAATTGTTCCTTGGGACACTTCTCTGGCACATCTCAAGAGTTTACATTCTCTCTAACGTTTGCTCCTTTCTCTATCGTCTTGCCAGTCTTTTCTCTTCAGGTCAAGCTGACCGGAAAATCGTTAGGTATACTTCAGGCACTTTCCAAAAGGGTGGTCATACGTTCTGAAATGGTTGTGCTAATGCGGTCAATACTATGTTCTTCAATTCTACTGACAGTTTCTCTCTTAGCGCTCGCGCTGGTTATATTCTGGACTAGCGAGTCTGAAACCTCAATGTCAATTTGTCCGTCCTGATACAACTTGGCACTCCCCGCCAGATTGCACATTATCGGCTGTAGTTATAAAGATTAACACAGGCGTCGACATATAGAACGTTCACTGAATGTAATTCTATTTAGCCAGGTCAACATAAACCCTGCCAGAGTATTGGCAATTATGTGATCTTCATATTCGTCACCGCATATCGATATCATTACTGGAGATTAATCATCTTTTCTTAATATAGCTTCTGTCGCTATAATTCATTCACTAAGACTTAACAGACAATATATAGTATACTGAAAAACCTAAGGTCATGAAGCAGAATGTAATTTACAGTAGGGAAATTGTAGGATCGTTGAGCAATGTAGGTTTCAACCGCACCTAAAACATTAAAGAAGAGATAATATATAAGAACCACGGCGTCAACTTAAAAATCTAGAATTTCAGCAGCCCAAAGAACTGGCTATAAGCCTTTGCGATTCATCGATCCTGAGAATTCACCTAGGAAAAACCCCAGGGACATCTATGAAGTCATTCCGGAGTACAAAGCAATTTACTGAGGGGAGAACTGACAAACGAAATCGGGCTCACTAATAATACCAGGGTACAAAAAAAAATGCATTTTTTTTTTAAAAATATGTCCATGAGAAAGATAGCACAAGCATCAATTATGTGCTCATGAAAGAATGAACCTAATATCAGGTACAATAGACGCATAAAATAAAGCGTCTGTATGCATTGGAGAGGTAAAAATCATCTCCCCACATAGAGAAAATATTTCCTTAAGCCAAACATACTTGGCAATACCAATCATATGTCAAACATTATCAAATACTATAATTATAGCAATATACAAATATCATGAATTACAATGCTATATTAGCAACATATCACTGATGGATGGACAAAATCAAATTTATTAAATTCTTTATACATTATCCAAATACATTGGTATTACAATATCTTAGGATATTAAGGACAGACCTAAGTCTGAAAGTGTATCAGGAAAAACTAGGACACAAGATTTAATTGGAATCATGTGGGCATCTAGACAATATGTCCACCAACACATTATCCGAACCACGGATAGCTCGCACCGTGAAATGGAAAAGCTGAAGAGCAATAGCATAACGAGTAGATCTCGAGCTCTTAAAATCCTTACTTTGCATAGCCGTAAGAGCTTTTTGGTCGGTTTCCATAAAGAAATGCGCGCCCAGAAGGAACCTTTGTAGCTTAAGAATGGACCAAACCATAGCCAACAATTCACGGTCTAAAACCGAGTAATTCCTTTCTGCCGCATTCAGCTTCCTAGAAATATACATTACAGGATGCAGAGTTTCTGAATACTCCTGCATTAGTGCCGCTCCGATCCCAGTGGAAGAGGCATCACTACGAAGAACAAAAGTCTTATCAATCGTTGGTAGTCTTAAGATAGGATGAGATGAGAACAAATTCTTAACCTGATCAAATGAAGATTGGCATTTTTTGGGACCAACGCACCATATTAGGAGAGCCTTTTTTCAATAAAGATGAAAGTGATGCCATAATGGAGGACAGATTCTCAATGAATCTTCCATAGAATTGTGTTAATCCCAAGAGACTACGCACTTGCTTTTTTGTCTTCGGAACCGAGATATTTAATATCTTCGAAATGTTTTGGTCCTCTGTCTTCAACAGACCATGACCAATCCGATGACCTACTAAAGAAATTTCACTAAACCCAACAAAAGCTTTAGGGGGTTTTGCAGTCAAACTATGCTCACGTAAAGTAGATAGCAATTCTTTTAGACCCAAATAGTGTTCTTCCCAAGTATCGCTGAAAAGACAGATGTCGTCTAAATATGCGATGACATCTGCACTATCTGATAGAATTCGTCGCATCATGCGCACGAAAGTCGCTGGGGCGTTCATAAGCCCAAAAGGCATAAAATTCCATTGAAACAGACCCCTAGGTGTCGAAAAAGCAGTGAGAGGTTTGGCGTGTTCCGTCAGTGGGACTTGCCAATAACCTTTCGACAAGTCTAGTTTAGTAAAGAATTTAGCTTTAGAAAGTCTAATAAGTAGATCATCTAATAAAGGCATAGGTTCAGCATCGAACTTCGTAACTTGATTTAATTTGCGATAGTCAACGCAAAGACGTATGTTATTGTCTTTCTTTCGAACAATAACTATCGACGACGAATAAGCCCAACAAAACAACTCAATTACACAATCCACTTCACATTTAACATTACAACACAAATCACTTCATTTCAACCTCACTCTACCTAATCAATACCATAATAACACATCCCACATATATACCATTCCATACTTACATTCCCCCACAACATACATCAATACTTACTCTTCACCAATACTAATCACACCCCCTCCCCCTACCCTAACTCAATCTCAATACCCTAAAAACCCATTCAACCTACTCCAACCTATTCACTCCTTCCTCTTACCTAACCCTACCTCCCCCCCACTAAACCCACCAACCATACACCACCTTCCCTTTCATCTCATATCCCCCATAATTCCATTCTCTACTACCAAACTCCATTCCCCACTTCATCCCCACTACATTCTAACCCACCCCACATAACTCCACAAACACATTCCTTAAAACATCCAACCCACCCCCACTCCCCACACTACTCCCACACTCCCAAAAACTCCACATTAATACCCTCCCACCCATTCAAAAGAATAATCCCTTCCCCCACCCACAAAAACCTTAAATTACCCACTAAACAACACATAACCACACTTACCCATTACTCACCCCCATACATCTTCCCCAACCCCAACCCACCCCAACAAAAACCAATCCTTTCCCCCAACACCCTATATTTATAAATTCCAATATATAACCACACCCTCAACAACACAACCACCCCATAATCCAACACCAAAAATCCATCCCAACATCAACCCCCTTACCACTACCATACATCTCATCTACCTCATTTACCACCCCTAAAATAAAACAAAACCCCCCAACACCTTCCAATTTCCTACTAATCCCTTAAACCCATCTTCCACAAACCCCATTCCCCCAACACCCCTACCACCCCTATCATCCCCCCAATCAAACCCAAATAATTCCATCCTCCCCCACCCCCAACTCTTTCCTACACTACCAACCTATTTCCCCCCCCACAAAA
>JAMPIV010008869.1:0-55112 GCA_024509875.1 Oreohelix idahoensis | reverse complement strand
CGAATTCGTAACTTTGTTTTGCGATAATCTATGCAACGGCGTATGTTATTGCCTTTCTTTCGAACTATAACCATGGACGAAGAGTATGCTGAGGTTGATGGTTCAATTATCTTCAATTGTATAATCTCATCCAATTCTTTCTCGACTTGTGCTTGGAAATGAATAGGAATAGGATATGGTCTTACTCTGATCGGAGTATGATCAGTAAGTATAATGTCATGCTCAATGACATTTGTGTGTCCAGGAATGTCGGTAAGGACATCCTGAAATGCTTGTAGCGTAGAAGATATTTGTCGCTGTTCCTCAAAAGACAAATTAGAAGAAACAGTAACGTTTCTCCATGATTCCGTAGAAGTAAGTGGAATCACAGGAAGAGGTAGATTGACATCCGAAAAAGAAATTTCCTCATCCTGTATAACTGACAGGGATGAGATATGACCTTGTTGGACTGGAGAGTCGTCCGTTGCCTGGAAAATAGGCTGCAAATAGTCTGGTCGCTCATGATATTTCGTAAGCATATTTATATGAAAGGTTTTATGCCTTCCATCAATATCGACAACATAGTCGACATCGGAAATCTTCGAGACTATTGCATATGGACCTTTCCATGTAATAAGAAGTCTGTTCTCTCTGGAAGGGAGTAAAACAAACGCTTTGTCTCCAGAACAAAGTTGACGTAGGCGTCTCTTCTTATTAGCAAATTGTCTTGCCTTTTCCTTAGCAAATTCGGATGATGAAGTTGCTAGCTTGCATGCTTCAATAATTTTTTTTCTGAGAGCAATGGCATACTCATATGAAGATTGTGTGTCATTGTCGATATTATCAGCAGTTATAAGATCATGCAGCAAAGACATAGGACCGCGCGGTCGCGCGCCAAAGACAAGTTCAAAAGGAGAAAATTCTGTGTGTTCGTTGGGGACCTCCCTATAGGCAAAGAGAGCCGCGGGTAGGACTCTGTCCCAATCCTGAGGATGATCCTCAGTTATCTTCCCCAGTAAGTTCTTGAGTGTTCTATTAAGACGCTCAACTAACCCATTAGACATTGGGTGATAAATACTACTCAAAGATCTTTTAATGTGCAGAGTAGACATTACCTGCGACATTGTCTCTGATATCAATTGTGTGCCATGGTCCGACAATATTTCCCCAGGAAAACCTAAACGAGAAAATATAAGCCAAAGAGCGTCTGCGATATCAGGAGTGGAAATGCTCTTAAGAGGGATAGCCTCTGGCCAACGCGTGCACATATCAACGCACGTAAGGATAAATTGATGTCCCCTGGCCGATTTAGTCTTAAAAGGGCCAATGATATCTATGGCCATTTTCTGAAACGGCCGAATAGGAATGTCTGCAGCCTGAATAGGCGCAGCATGCCGTGGACCTCTAGATTTCACCTCTTGATATATTTTGCAAGACCGGCAATAAATTCGTATGTCTTTATTGACAAATGGCCAAAAGAAAGACCTCAGAACTCTAGACTTAGTACGGGAAAAACCCATGTGTCCAGCACACTGAGAATCGTGTGCATGTTGAAGAATTAAAGTTCTCATACTTTTGGGTACGAGAATTTGAGAATGCATAGTCGCGTCTGAGTGTTGTACCATCCGCACTAGTATACCATTCTTCATAATGATATATGATTTGCGATTCGTATTCTGATTCGGATCACCGTTTTTAGCGAGAAGAAAGAATTTCTTTAAAGACGGGTGTAGCGTCCTTTTCGTAGGCCGCAACAGTCTTTTACAGATGATGGTAGTCTCATATTTATTAATATGTGGTCCTACCTCTGTAGAAAACATTACGCACCAACTTACATGATAGCAAGTGTTATTGGTGAGTTTGATTTTCGTAGCGCACGATTGTGCACGAATGCGAGTATGGGTTATCCCGCCCGCACGCGTTGCCAAACGGGAGTTGACGTCATATGTGGGCTTATGAAGCTAGGATCCCAAGATCGGCTCATGAATCTTTGGGAGTTCAAAACCCGTGTTGCGGGAATATTTATTCTTGTTATGACCGTCCGTCTGTTAAGAAGATGAGGACCTTGGTCAGCTATATACTGGTGATTTCTCGGGAAGAGAATGCAAGTATTATATCTATATTATTGTAATTTTTCCTCATGTAGACGTCTAGTTGGACCAATGACGTATTGGTTCCAAAATGGAGTCCTACTTGAACTTATAATGTAAATTTTATATCCGACGGATTCCTGCAATTAGGATTATCCAGGATTGGCTTGGGATTTTAATTATATGAATCATTATTCGGCCGTTAAGAATACTTACTACGTAAAGCAGAGGTGACTCAAGTATTTGTGATATCTAAGCTCTTATGCCACGAAGGTCGTTGGCAGGAATATGTATTATTGTAATTCAACATTGATTGAAGTAAGAGGCCAGTACCAGAAAGGAGATACGTAGTATTGGAACATTAATATGATATAAAAGACCTAATAAGGATCTCCGTCATTGCCAAGGTCATAGGATAATGAAAGATGACCTATAGAATATAACTGCCTCATTTGTTTACGTGGATGCCATGTTATAAATACTGTGTAACTAGTCTGACGTTACCAAAGAGATTATCTTACGGAATGGACTAACTGTAATTTTAAATATGAAACTTACGTTGTGTGCTGTATATTGTGGAAAGTCAACCGTCCGTCGTCAGAATTAAATGTTCGTCTAGTCAACTGTGCAACCGTCAAATAAATTGATATAACTTAAACAGTCTTGACATTCGTTGATGTGCCCATTGTTGGCAGTTTTATTTGATTGATTACTCCATTGTTCACAAATGGATCAATTCGCGTTATGGTCAGAAGTGACAGACTCAACACCCTCAAAACGACCTATAACAGAAATGGTGGAACCAGTGTGTTTTGGAAACTACGATTTTCAAGCAGGGGACGTTCTAACAATCAAATAATTTGATTGACGAGAAATACCTCCATTTTCAAAAGGAAACGTCAATTACTCTTCCAATCAAGACGACGGTTGGATCAAGGTCAAGGACGACGTTGGATATCAACTTACATGTTCAACATTGGACGCAGTCAATATTGTTAACTTCTATTGAATATATGCTCAGACATACAGTCCCGGATGCAAGGGATATTTTTCTCGGTGCAAGATAAGTAAAAAAAAACGTGGTGTGTTCATTCCACCGTTTTATGTTGAGCTGCATCTTGTCTTATATATATATGTCCACTACTTCTATATTCATGTTTCATGTTCAATGTTCAATGTTTTTAGCGGGAGGTAGGGTTTGGAGACTCACGAAGGATACATCCCAGTTTCACACCAGGGCCTTCGTGACTGTTCGTTAGGAATTTTCTTGCAGACTTCCCATAGTGGAAAGTTCCGACACCGATGTGTCGAAGGATTATAGGTCCACTGTGTCTGGTTGTCGGTGACACCTGTCTGTTTAGTTGTTACGTCCAGTTTTATTGTATTTTTCGTAGTCATTTTTATACGTACTTAGTTTTATGATGTATTTTGTTTGTATATTACGTCCTTCTCACCTTACTATCGTTCATTTTTTTACACCTTTAATCTTTATACACTGTATTGTCAATTGTCTTGTGTAAGTTTTTATCGCAGATTTCATTGCATTCTTTGCAATATTATTTCTTAATTTTTCCATTTTTATTTTGGTTGATTTCTGCGTACGTTTTCATTCGTCTATTATATCTTGTCTTGTCACAATTGTTACAATTGTCTATTGTTTTGGTCACATCATAACATTGCATAAATTTTTTTTTATTGGCTAATGATATATTATATAATTAATTGATTATATACAGTTCTTGGACATGATCTGGTACCTCTGATTAGAGTGTAAAATAGTTGAATATTATTTGAGTAACACTTTTAAGTAGAATTATTTCAGAATAATATTGAATAATGTCTACCTTAGATTATTTTATTAAGCAGGCTAAGGCTCTTAATATACCTCCTGAAGAGGTTAGAACATTTGCTATGGCGGAATACAAAGAGTCTAAAAGGTTGGAATCTCAAAGATTAGAGGCAGAAAAATTAAAATCACAAAATCTTCAGATTGAACTGGAACATAAAAGGTTTGAGGCTGAAGAAAATGAGAGAAAAATGAAACTAGCCGCTGAAGAAAATGAAAAGAAATTTCAGCGTGAAGCTGCAGAAAACGAGAAAAAAATGCGTTTGGAAATGGAACAAAAACAATTTGAAGCTGCTGAAAGAGAAAGGCAACTTAAAATTAAAATGGAAGTTAAACAAAAGGAAATGGAAGTTAAACAAAAGGAAATGGAAGAAAGAAGATTAATAGCTGAACAAAATACAAAAAGACTTCAGCTTGAGGCAGAAGAAAATGAAAAGAAACGACAGCATGATTTGAAACTTGCCGAATTGGAATTTGATAGAATAAGATTGTCAAGTGAATGTAATACACAAAAGACTCATGAAGGCCAGTCTTCATCTAGACATGAGAATTTTAGAGAGGTTCATCTAAAATTGCCTAAATTTAATCCACCATCCGACGATGTAATTTTTTTTTAGACAGATTTGAGGCTACATGTAGGGCATACAACTTGGATAAAACATTATATTGTACCCATTTATCCAGAATACTTACAGGAGAGGCAATGGCTGTTTATCATACTACTAGTGCTGTAGATAAAAATGATTATGATGCTCTCAGAGCCGCCCTTCTAAAACAATTTCAAATGACAGAAGATCAATATAGGGTAAAGTTCAAGTCTATGCTACCACTATCTGGAAAGAACTTTGATGATTTTCTTTCTCAAATACGTCTAACCTTGGAAAGATGGATCGAACTGTCCAAGGTAGAGAAATCTTATGACGGTATTTTCGATCTATTACTACGCGATAACCTTTTATCGTCTGTAAGTCCTGCATTTCTTGCATTTTTACATGAAAGTAAGCCTTCTAATATGAAGGAAATGGAACAACATTGCAAAAATTTTTGCACCGCTCATCCTAACATGGATATCAGCAATGCGCAGATTAAAGATGAATTACCTGTTGCTTTCGCGATGCAACATAACAATTTTCCACGACATCGTTCAATGAGTAGCGATAGAAATTTTTACAAGGGAAGTAATAATAATTTCAACTTTGGTAATTTTCAAAAGGGGAACGAACGAACGAACGAACTTTATTTTCAAAGGGTTAAGAATTGGGCACGCAGACCAGCAGTCTGCTCCATTTAATATGTCCTGGAGCCAATCTCACAGATCTCGAGATTTTGGTAACGACAATTCTAAATATAATCAAGGAAATAATAATAAACAACAGTGGCGATCTAAATCACATCATCCTCAAAATAGACATAGTTTGATGAATAGATCGTTTAGCCAAAGTCACAACAGTGATAACTTTAATTGGCGTACTCATCCAGATTTTAATACTAGCAGAAATGGTAATTATAGCAATTTTAATGACAATAGTCAAAGTCGATCGCGACGTAGAGATAGATCGTCGAGCAGGCCACGACAACATTCCAATGTTGCTTCACTTGAAGCACGAACTAACAAAGATCAGGACAATAATGTTAATCAACATAACGCAATGTCTTGTATTGATCTTGAGCAGGTAAAAACATGTCAAGAATGCTCAACGCTATTCCAGCCCAAGGCGATCACAACGCTGAGATGCGGGCACATTTTACCAAGTCTACCAGCGGTTTGTACAGCCACTTCTGCATCAGTTCACCATGGAAAAGGGTGTTTAAAATTTAATAGAGGATTTGTCAACTCTTTTCCTTGTTCTATTTTATATGATTCAGGCTGCAGTACCGTGGGAGTGCGGAACTCTCTGATCGACCCTTCCTGTGCCACTGGCAACGTGGTCAAGTGTGTCACATTCGGGGGCACTGTGGAAACCTTTCCTACAGCCATCATTAATTTACATACACCTTTCTTTTCAGGGAAGATCCATGCCTGCCTTCTTCAGAATCCAATTAGCGATGTGATAATTGGTTGTATACACGGTATAAAAGAGTGTACCCCACAGCAGATTGCTGAATGGGAAAAGCGACATATTCATGCTGCAAATGCAGTGGTTACCAGAGCGCAAGCTACTGAGTTGTCGCGAGAATCAACTTCTGAACCTACGGTTCATACTAGTAATGATGATGATTCTCCTATTTCAAGGGAGCTGTTTGCTAATTTACAAAAGAATGATAATTCTTTACAAAGATTTTTTCAATTGGTGACTAAAAGAAATAATAACAACAAAATTGCAAATTCTAGACACGAATTTGCTCTTAAAAAGGGTATTTTAGTTAGAATGATACTGGAGACTGATTCATCTTTGCGTTCACAGATTCTAGTCCCGTCTTCTATGAGAGCTAGGATATTACGACATGCTCATGACTCTCAATGTGCAGGTCACATGGGGTTTTCGCGAACCAAATCTAGAGTGCTCTCCGCATTTTATTGGCCTGGCGTTCATAGAGATGTTAATCTCTATTGTCGTTCCTGCGTGACATGTCAGGAAGTTAAAGTACGGGGTCCATATCATGATGCTCCGATCCAAGCTGCGGACATACCTATTAGACCATTTGATAAAATGGCGATTGATATCATTGGTCCTATGTTACCATCTGCAAGAGGACATACACATATTCTTACGTGTATTGATATGTGTACGCGTTGGCCTGAGGCCATACCTCTTAAGAACACTTCATCTGCCAATGTAGCAGAAGCATTAATGTTGATCTTTTCGCGCATTGGTTTTCCGCGTAAGATCCTATCGGATCATGGTGTCCAGTTTATTTCCGAATCCATGTCACAGGTTATGAAGACATTGGGTATCGATAGATCTCTCAGTTCAATATACCATGCCATGTCCAATGGGTTAATTGAGAGACAGAATAGGACACTTAAGCAGTTGTTGGGTAAGATGACTCAAGATCACCCTCAGGATTGAGACCGAGTTCTGCCCGCTGCTCTTTTTGCGTACCGTGAGGTGCAAAATCAAGCTACTGGGTTTTCTCCATTCCAGTTAGTTTTTGGCATACAACCACGCGGACCTATGTCTTTAATTCACGATTTATTGGTTGAAGATAATATAGGAGAGGAAACTCAATCCTCATATGAGTATGTGATCTCTTTGAGAAAGAGAATAATAGATGCTTGTAGATCAGCTACTACATCATCCGAACAGGCTAAAGAAAAAGCTCGTCTATTTGCAAACAGGTATAGACGTCTTCGCCAGCTTATTCCTGGTGACGAGGCTTTTGTTTTGCTGCCTTCTCATAACAATCGTCTGCTAATCACATGGAGAGGTCCTTTTAGGATCATCTCAAGAATATCCGATGTTGACTACATCGTCGATATTAAAGGCAAACATAAAACCTTTCACATTAACATGTTGAAGGAGTATTATTCACGTCCTGATTATCTACAATCAGTATTTCAAGCGACTGACGACCCTACTCCTCATATTCACAACTATACTAATTTGTCAGTTATACTAGAAGAAGAATCTTCTTTTCAAGATGTACAATTGCCTATACCAGTTGTACCACTTCATTCCACTGAAAATTGGAATGATGTCACTATTTCTTCTTCTCTTTCGGCTGATCAACGACAGCAAGTTTCATCACTACTTCAAACGTATGATAATGTTCTCACTGACATCCCAGGTCATACGTCAGCTATTCGTCCATATCCCACCCCTTTACACTTTCGTGATAAGGTCGAAAAGGAATTGGATGAGATGCTTCGATTAAACATAATTGAACCATCGTCTTCACCATATGCTTCATCTATGGTGATAATTAGAAAGAAAGATAACAATATTCGTCTATGTGTAGACTACAGAAAATTAAATAAAGTCACACAATTTGACGCAGAACCTTTGCCACTTTTAGAAGATTTATTGGTAAAATTATCTCATTCTACTTTCTTCTCTAAGTTTGATCTGTCAAAGGGCTATTGGCAAGTACCATTGACAGAAAGGGCAAAACCACTCACTGCTTTCTCGACACCTCGGGGCCTATTCCAATGGAATTTTATGCCTTTCGGGTTAGTGAACGCTCCTGCCACTTTCGTGCGCATGATGCGTCGAATTCTATCTCATCATCCCAATGTCATTGCATACATAGATGACATTTGTCTTTTCAGTGACTCATGGGAAGAACATATAGAAGGGTTAAACTCATTACTGTCCACGTTACAATATCCTAACTTAACTGCTAAGCCATCAAAGGCATTTGTGGGTTTCCACGACATTTCTTTTTTGGGTCACCGTATTGGTCGCGGTATGTTATATACAGAGGACAGTAATGTCTCTAAAATCCTTAATATCTCTACACCTAAAATAAAGAAACAAGTGCGATCTCTGTTAGGGATAATACAATTTTACGGGAAATTCATACCACATCTTTCGACCATTACTGCTCCTTTCTCTTCATTACTTAAGAAAGGTGCAGCTAACGTGATTCGGTGGTCTAACGAACATCAAATCGCGTTGGATATCATAAAGAAATTTTTTTCGGATGCTCCTGTTTTAAGGTTGCCTAATGCAAATTTACCGTTTGTTCTACGCAGCGATGCATCTAATTACGGCATAGGAAGTGCATTACTTCAAGAATATGATGGCACCTTGCATCCAGTTCTCTATGTATCTAGGAAGTTAACTCCAACAGAGCAAAAGTATTCAGTCCTCGATAAAGAACTTTTGGGACTTGTGTGGTCCATAACAAAGCTCCAAAGATATCTGCTTGGATCACACTTCATTGTGGAATCGGACCAGAAAGCACTTACGGCTCTAAACATAAAAGATGTGAAGTCTTCCAAGTCAACTAGGTATGCGATCGCTCTCCAGCCATATAGTTTCACGATTCGATCCATACCTGGTACTCAGAATGTTCTCGCAGACATTTTGTCGAGATGTCCTAACGAATCAAATTAACAGCTACGCACTGCAGACAACTGAACTTCGACACTGACAGTTCGTCGATTTTAACTTTTTACGTGTGCTAACTCGACTATAAGAATCATTAACATTCATACAATTTAGAAACTACAATGATTATGCATTAAAATAACATTGAACGTTCAAGTATATTACTATGTTAGTGAAAAGAACGGTCACCTACTAATGACAGTGATGTGATAATAACTTTTGACAGTGAGTATATTTTCTGAAGGAAATAACATTTCGAGCACTTTGATTTTTCGTGGAAATGAACTTGTTAGATTATTAACTGGGCACTAACAGGAAAATGGAACTTCCGTGATTTAAGGAATTAATGACATTATTAGTGTGAAATAAAAGAATTAATTAGATTATTGGATACTTAGTTAATTAAAATAATAATTAATTTGGTTAACTATGCATAATTTAATAAGATTGATCAAAATTTGCATTTAAGCGCATCACTATTTAAGCACATTAATTTAACTTTAGTACTTTAATTGGTACCACAAAGGAATTTTAGTGACACGGTTAAGTGTGTTGATTGATACATGTGTTTTATTTATATTCTCTCATCTTTTTCACTTATTTTTTTTTTATTAGTCATACCCACCTCTTTTCTATTTAATCATGTTTCTTATCATTTCTTTTCATTTGCGTTTACATTTGTTTTAATTCAATATTTCTAATACGATAGTTTATTTCATTTACCACATTGTACCTACGGTGTTCAATTGTGGATGTATGCTTTTGTGCATACCTTTTGTTGAGTTGAGTTAACTTGAATTTCATATTTTATATTTCCATGATTTTATGTCATGATGTATTAGTAAAATATGATTATGTACACTTGACTCACCTCTATCCGCGAGTAGTAAAGAAAAAAAAATTAATTAATATAATTAATTTTTTGGGGGAGATTGGTAAAGAATCTGTAGCGTCCTTTTCGTAGGCCGCAACAGTCTTTTACAGATGATGGTAGTCTCATATTTATTAATATGTGGTCCTACCTCTGTAGAAAACGTTACGCACCAACTTACATGATAGCAAGTATTATTGGTGAGTTTGATTTTCGTAGCGCACGATTGTGCACGAATGCGAGTATGGGTTATCCCGCCCGCACGCGTTGCCAAACGGGAGTTGACGTCATATGTGGGCTTATGAAGCTAGGATCCCAAGATCGGCTCATGAATCTTTGGGAGTTCAAAACCCGTGTTGCGGGAATATTTATTCTTGTTATGACCGTCCGTCTGTTAAGAAGATGAGGACCTTGGTCAACTATATACTGGTGATTTCTCGGGAAGAGAATGCAAGTATTATATCTATATTATTGTAATTTTTCCTCATGTAGACGTCTAGTTGGACCAATGACGTATTGGTTCCAAAATGGAGTCCTACTTGAACTTATAATGTAAATTTTATATCCGACGGATTCCTGCAATTAGGATTATCCAGGATTGGCTTGGGATTTTAATTATATGAATCATTATTCGGCCGTTAAGAATACTTACTACGTAAAGCAGAGGTGACTCAAGTATTTGTGATATCTAAGCTCTTATGCCACGAAGGTCGTTGGCAGGAATATGTATTATTGTAATTCAACATTGATTGAAGTAAGAGGCCAGTACCAGAAAGGAGATACGTAGTATTGGAACATTAATATGATATAAAAGACCTAATAAGGATCTCCGTCATTGCCAAGGTCATAGGATAATGAAAGATGACCTATAGAATATAACTGCCTCATTTGTTTACGTGGATGCCATGTTATAAATACTGTGTAACTAGTCTGACGTTACCAAAGAGATTATCTTACGGAATGGACTAACTGTAATTTTAAATATGAAACTTACGTTGTGTGCTGTATTGTGGAAAGTCAACCGTCCGTCGTCAGAATTAAATGTTCGTCTAGTCAACTGTGCAACCGTCAAATAAATTGATATAACTTAAACAGTCTTGACATTCGTTGATGTGCCCATTGTTGGCAGTTTTATTTGATTGATTACTCCATTGTTCACAAATGGATCAATTCGCGTTATGGTCAGAAGTGACAGACTCAACACCCTCAAAACGACCCATAACAACGGGTCTTTTTCTTGTAGTTTCACAAACGAGTCATGCGAAATCTCCAAGTGATCATCTTGGCTACCTACTTCATTAACTTCAGTAGATGAAGTTTGAGGAATAAGAGCTTGTGCTCTTGTTACCACTGCATTGGCTGTTTGCATATTCCGTTCTTCCCAGGCGGCAATTTGCTGCGGGGTGCATTCCTTAACCCCGTGAATACGCCCGATTATAAGATCCGCAATAGGATTAGGCAGAAGACACGCGTGGACATCTCCCGTAAAGAAAGGAGTAGCAATGTGAATAATAGCAGTCGAGTAATTTTCTACTGTGCCACCAAATGTTACACATTTAACTATTTTTCCCGTGGCACAGCGAGGATCTATAAGCGATTGCTTAACCCCAATAGTAGTGCACCCAGAATCAAATAGCACTGAGACTGGGTTACTATCCACGAGACCTTTATGCAAGATAAGCGATCCTCTCCCGTCATGCGCAATTGCAGCAGGGGGAGCGGGAAGAGGGTGACCACAACTTAAAGTAGTTACCGTGGTCGGTTCAAATAATGGTGAGCATTGGGTGCATTTAGATGCTCTCCCAAAGTCAAAAGCAGCACAAGTGACAGCATTAGAATTTTTATTATCGTTCACTTGATTATTGGCACCACGAGGCTCTTGTTGTACAGAGTTTCCCTGGTGATATGATCTCTTTTTCTTGTATTGAGATCTACCACGATTATTATTCCCTCTGAAATTATCATAGTTTGATCTACTTTGACCACCGCTCTGGTTTGAATCCCAGGTTCCATAATCACTATTGTCATTACCCCATTGATTATAGTGTTTACCTGTTTGGTTTCAATGCCCCCGCGAAGGACAGCCTTGAAAGTGTCTATAGTGACTACCTCTCCGCAAATTCCGATAATTATTGGACCCGAAATAACGAGGACTCATCTGATCGCCTCCAGTTCTTTGAAGAAAACCCATTATATGATGGGTTACCCTGATTCTGATCATAATTACGATTGCTCTTCTTATTGAAGTTGTGTTGAGCACCTTGGAATTTATTCATAAAGTTAGGGCCATATGGTGCTGCAGAAGCAACCGGCAATTCTTCTTTCACCTTAGCATTGCTAACAGTAGCATGGGGATGTGCAGTGACGAACTGGCAACAGTGTTCTTCCATGTCTTTTATGTCCTTAGGTTTACGCTCATGAATAAAAGCAAGGAAAGACTCATTGACAGATGACATAACTTTATCTCGAAGTAATAAGTCCATAAGGGCTTCATATGTTTTTTTCTGTTTTAGACAGCTCAATCCAACGTGTGAATGTAAGACGAATCTTAGTAATAAAGTCAGAGAACTCTACTCCAGTTTCTGGTACCATTGTCTTAAAACGAAGACGATAATCTTCTTCTTTTATTTGATATCTTTTAAGTAATGTTGCCCTGACAACATCATAATTAGTTCTATCAGTTTCCTCTTCTGCCATTACAGTACTTAATGGTTCACCTGAAAGTAACTCCATCAGTTGTCCGACATATTGTTCCTTATCTACCTTATGCGTTACGCATGTTAATTAAAATCTATCAAGGTAGAAGATTATGTCGTCCTTTAGAGAGTTGAAAGGAGGTAATTTGACCTTATAAGTATTCTCCTTTATCTTACCCGAAGTTGATTGAGGAGCACTCATATTCATCACCTTTAATTTCTCCAACTCCAAAGCTAATAGCTTTTCCTCATGTTCCATTTGTGCTTTCCTTTCCTCAGCAGCAGCTTGAAGTTTTCTCTCCTCAGCAGCAGCTTGAAATTTTCTCTCCTCAGCAGCAGCTTGAAATTTTCTCTCCTCAGCAGCAGCTTGAAGTTTTCTCTCCTCAGCAGTAGCTTCTCTGTCTAATCTTTTATTTTCAGCTTCAGCAGCAGCTTGAAGTTTTCTCTCCTCAGCTTCTCTTTGTTGCTGTATTCTTCTATCTTCAGCTTCTCTGTCCAACTGCATTTGCATCCCTTTCTCTTCAGCCTTCTGTGCCTTGGCATATTGAGCAAGTGCAAACTCTTCCAATTTCTCACCAGTTTTGCCAAGGGATTTCCCTTGCTCAATAAAGACATCTAATGTAGACATTCTGTCCAATAATATGAGATCAGACCTGAAAAATTGAATAGGTTACCTTATCCCAACCTCAATGGGAGACAAGTCTGTAATACTTGACTTGTATATTCACTTCACTTTATCTATCCCAATCTCCGTGGGAGACAAGTCTTTTAATCAAAAACTTGTATAATCACCTTGTTTCTTTATAATAAAATATGATCATAAATAACCTCTATCTGAAAAGTGCATCATAATAACAATAATAGTTCATGACCAAGTATATATATAGACTGTGTATGATAAACATGTATACGATAACAATACAAAGACAAGAATATAGAACGACCGAAAACGTTCGCAGAAGTCAAATGATAAATAAAGCTTAACTAAATCTAATGTTGTAAAAAATTACAATGATAACTGCGAAAAATCAACACAAATGACAACACTGTTATAAACAAAAAGGTGTATAGAAATAAATGAAAGGAAGGAAGAGGGTAGACAATTACAAACAAAACAAATCAAAAATCAAAGAATGGAAAAAAATAACGAAAACGACACTAACACATCTCGTCACAGCTAAGAAAAAAAATGAAAAGTAGCAAAACACGTCGCTCGCAATTTCCGCTGTGGGAAATATGCACAGTCCCTACAGAAAACGCTCTCACTAGAACCTCTGTCACGTGGTATATTCTAAAGGAGTCACCTTCCCAACCAACCCGCAAAACATACACACCAACACAATATGTAAACAAAGAACATGTGATATGTGAATACACAATAAAGAATGTGTGTAGAGGAAGGCTCAGTCGAACATAAATAAAGGCACAGTTTACTACACAAACGGGCCACTTATCTTAAGCACAATCCTCAAACACCCGCAAAGGTGCAGTACAATGCGGTACAACTGTAAACAACAATGGAAGACGATTCACCGTTGAAGGTCACCGTAACTTGACAACAGGTAGTGGTCTCCAAAGTGTAGTATGTAAACAACAGTTTGACCTCCTGAGCTTTAACGTAAACAACGTGACTTGAAAATATATGTCAATTGACGACTGTCAAAATGTAGAAAGATATTTATCTCCGTCGTACAGAGTAAATAACGTTCCTAAGCAGCTGTGGTCCATGAAGCAGTATAAAGCGTTGACCTGCTTAGCACTATTCGCTGCGTATCTGTCACTCCACAATGTTATGTAGAAACCCACGAATCTGGTCCACCAGATGTAACCTACTGTTTTGCCGACTGTTTATTACCAGATGTTAAATTCTGTTTGCCCGTGTGAAATCTGGAATTTGTACCGTGTTGAAGTGTTGCTGAGTGGGCGTGTTGTTTATCACCTGGACAGTGTAATGTTGAGTGTATCTAGGTCAACAGCGGGAGGCACAGCCAAGGTGTAGTGCAGACACTCACACATAACAGCATACCTGGTTCTCAGGTTGTAGAACAAGTAGTAAGATGTTGTAGTGAGTAATGGTGTGTGTAATCAGCAGATCGAGAACACGAAGTCGTATAGGCTTTTATTTAGGGACACACAAACTCACTCCACCACACGTAGAAGTCACAGATGTGGTTAATGCAGATGACTTTCTCTTCAACATTTATTACAGCAATAGTACGTTGACGGACAACACAGTCAGTAGAACAAGGAACATGGACATTTCATGTGTAGTAATGCATATAACCATCGAGCATAATCAACCCTGCATGTATGTATGATGCTAGTAACGTTGGCTTGATAATATACATTTTCATACTGTGTCTCAGAGCCCCTGACTAAACGCGTCAGGTAGTCTTGTGACAAATATAGTTGCTTAATATCGAAGTCTGTGAACTTGTTGATAAAGTCAAGACTTCATCTGGCTTCTCCCGCCAGACACTTCTTCTTCTGCTCAAAGATATAGGCCGTAATGTCGGGCCTCATAATGATTGATGAACAACTGTGTATTTTCATAGGCAGGCATTATCCTCCATACCGAATCATACCGCCATAATGCGGGTTTCATATAAATATACGTTCATTGTGCTTCTATAAAGTAATTCGACGAATAGACTTAGTTAGCTACGTCAAGCACACATAATGGACTCTGGATCTCAAGAACTGTGAGCGCTACTCACAGGTTCATACTAAACGATCTACAATCTTGGCATAATAATAAAGTTTATTTTACCTTGGACAGAATCCGAGAAATACACAAATAACAACTGTCGTCATTCTAGACGAACAGAACAACTCTGGGGAGAATCACTAAGATCACAGTTATACTGAAGACTCTCTTTCCCCCAGTTAATGCAGAGAAGAACAACGGACATCTTGTCCGGTCAGAAAACAGCTCATCACTCACAGACGGAAGTCTTCTTGGTTCGCGCTAAAAACTAGCGCATGCGTAGACAGAACAGATTTGAGAACAGTTAACCGGCCCGTCTTAAGACAGATCAACCACAAAGAATAAACACAGGGAAGATAACCCCAAATCAACCTGTCCCAGAGAGTTAACAATACAGTTCTCTACCTTCGATCGTCAAAAGTATTAAATAGATTTACATCTTATGAAACCGGCAAAAAACGACAGCAACAACTACCTACACCTGTATATATTTAATATAAATTGTTTCACTATGAATATAGCAGGTTACTTATTGTATCTTGGGGAATTAGGTATAATGATTGTATTTCCTGGTACGATTGATGGAGACGAAAACCAACTGAAATATAACCAAAACAGTCCTTGTTAGGACTATAACTCCAATCTATTGTCTCATATAACCCCAATCTATTGTCTTATATAAAACCAACTGAAATATAACCAAAACAGTCTTTGTTAGGACTCATATAACTCCAATCTATTGTCTCATATAACTCCAATCTATTGTCTCATATAACTCCAACCTGAAATATAACCAAACAGTCCTTGTCTCATATAACTCCAATCTGAAACAGAAAATAGCCTACGTCTGTATATATTTAATGTAACTTTAGTTTTTGTTTTACTATGACTGTATCAGAACCAGCCAGTATAGCCCTGGTATATTACAGGGGGAAGGAAACGGTTGTATCACTTCTAGGTGTACAGATTATTGGATGTATTCATGTATTGAATTTATATTATTGGATGTATTCATGCTCAGAATGGCAAAGACAGCTTTACATTAATTTTATTGATTTTGAAAAGGCTTTTGACAGCATACATAGGGACAGTTTATGGAAAATACTGAGGGCTTATGGAATTCCAAGCTGCATAGTGTCAATCATAAAAAGCCTCTATGCCAACTTTACGTGTAGTGTTGGGCAGAGCAACCTAACCTTTGAGGTGAAGACAGGAGTACGACAGGGATGCCCCTTATCAACCACTCTACTTTTAACAGTCATAGACTGGGTGATGCGCCAGACAACAGAGGGCAGTCCAAGAGGAATAAAATGGACAACATTTTCTACATTGGAAGATCTGGAATATGCAGACGACATTGCACTGCTAGCGCATTCACATCAACACATCCAGGAAAAAACGGATAGACTTAATAAGTTTAGCCAGCAGGTGGGCTTGAATATCAATTTAAAGAAGTCTGAGGTCATGACGTTAAATGTGAGCAACCCTGAGCCCATATCAGTAAGAAATCAGCAATTGGTACAGACATACCTTCACATACCTAGGAAGCATAGTAACACCAGACGGCGGGGCAGGCAAAGACATTAACATCAGAATGAATAAGACAAGAACAGCCTTCTTTAGCCTAAACAACATCTGGAAGTCCTCCCAATACAGCACAAGCACAAAATTAAGATTATATCAGAGCTGTGTGCTTTCTGTGCTTCTCTATGGTGCAGAATGCTGGAGAGTTACAGAGAAGAAAATGTCGAAATTGTCCTCTTTTCACACAACATGCCTAAGAAAAATTCACCGAATCTTTTGGCCAAATACCATCACTAACCAAGATCTGCTTACTCGTAGCAAGCAAGAGGACATGCACACCATCATAGCTGGCAGACGCTGGAGCTGGGTTGGCCATGTCCTCAGAAGAGACCCCGATGCCATCACAAGAACAGCTATGCTTTGGACCCCTGAAGGAAAACGAAAGAGAGGTCGACCAAAAACAACCTGGCGGAGGACTGTGGAGGCTGAGATGCAAGGAATTAACCAGAGCTGGGGCACTGTACGAAGGATGGCCACCGACCGAGCAAAGTGGAATCAATTTGTTGTTGCTCTACAAGACGCCACTAGGCGTGATGACCACTGACTGCTTTGACGGTCGGCGGCTAAGGATCAAAGAAGAAGATTCATGTATTGAATTTATATTATTGGATGTATTCATGTATTAAATTATCAGAAAGAATGTTTTGCAAGTAGACACCTGTCTTGTCTCGCTATTGCTAAATCATACTGAGCCATGTTGTCATTCATCCTACATGCAGACACCTGAGACACGTTCATCTCATATACAATAGAAATAGGTGGGCTTGAGGACAGAAATTAGCCCCTATTTTTACTTGTTACAGGTTTTATTCGTGTCATCAAACCTGAGGTCGTATGTCAAGTCAATCCAGCTGCCTGGAACTTCGCAGAAGCACAGTGATTGTACCGGAACTAACTCTTTAGTCCCCCTCAGTCTTGTGTGGGCTAAAGGAACGATCCTCAGCTGGTGTCGTGTGAACCAAACTAAGAAGGACAGAACATTTGAGAGATGAGTACACATTAGTACCATTTCCGTCGGCAATTATGAGCATTTAAACGGTCAAGGAAGAGAAACTGATTTAGCGCAGAAAGAGACAAGATCAACAGCATAGCTGATAAATTTTACATACTTAATTAACAGTACAGCTGATACATTTACTATAATTGATTAACAGCACAGCTGATATAATTTTTGTTCCTATAATTGGAAGTCTTGTTATATATATATATATATATATATATATATATATATATATATATATATGTGTGTGTGTGTGTGTGTGTGTGTGTGTGTGTGTGTGTAAATCATATGTAAACTTACAAATCTATTTCATTCCATCTTCCAACATCCACCCTTCAGCACAAGAGTAGATAGTGTATATACTAAATAAATAATAAGGAAATTGTATTTGAACGAGTTGTCAATTTTATGATTGTTAAGTAAAATCTGTTTCCTTGTTTTAATATCACAGTTAGTTACACAGCGGGGGTGGCATTGTATGACTGTCTCCTCTCTACTAATTTTTCGAGATCAGATCATTCACAGCCGTAACTAATTTGTGATACCAGTAGTTCTCTCAGACACTGGGAACTTAACCATTTTCTGCAGAAATTCTATTTCTGTAATTGTCGGTACTATACTGATCAAAGAGCCAATGAAAACCTCACGCTACACAGAACGCTCGTTCCTGGGATATTTCTATATATCTTAAGCCATACATAGTCTATTCATCTATCTACTAACTCTATATTGTGCCACCCATAAATAACAAAAGAAACAAGATTTTTAAAAAAAATCATAAATTGGATTTTTTATTGTTTTCTTAGGTGGAGTACCATTTAGTACTCAGTAAATAGTTGATGCTCACAAAGTTGCACGGAAATTATTTGTTCATTTAAATTAATTAAGTTTAATTACAATAATTTGGATATAGTAAAATTACATACCCTCCCTAAGTAACGCCATGGCTGATTTAGTGAAGTTCAGGACTGCGGTCATGCAGATGGGTAAAGAATTAAATATGACAGGTGATGCTCTTATACAGTATGTCACAACAGAAGTGGACAAACACATGGATAGAGAGGAAAGAAAGTTGCAAGTAGAATCGGAGAGCGAAGCCAAAAGACTGGACGCTGAGAGAGAAGTCAGAAGATTAGAAGTTGAAGAAAGGAAATTAGCAGCTGAAGTCAAGAAATTGGAGGCTGAAAATGAGGCAAAGAAAATTGACGCTGAGGAAAGGAAATTACAAGCAGAGAGAGACCATCAATTGAGATTAAAAGAGCTTGAAATTCAGGCAACTAAGGGCAATAATGGTGGTAGCTCACTTCACTCTGAGAGTAGCTCCAGCCAGAGCCCCTCAAGTGGGGCCATGCATTTTCATCTGGACCAATTTGTTTAGAAAGAAGACGCCATTGAGTCGTACCTGGGTAGATACGAAAGATTTGCCACTACCTATGGCTTAGTGTAAGAAAAGTGGAGTCTTAAACTATCTCAGGGATTGAGAGGTGTGGCCTACGATGTACATTTGAATCCCTCAAGAGATGACTAGGAAGATTATGAAATCCTGAAGCAGGCATTGCTTGTGAGATACGAAAAGAACTCAGAATCGTATAGAAAGAATTTCCGAACAGCTGAACTTCTTCCAGGAGAAAACTATCACCAATTCTCTGCTAGATTGGAAACCTATTTGGAAAAATGGAGTAGTTTAGGAAAGTGTCAGGATCTGAAAGAAATGATAATGATGGAGCAATTGAAAGAGTCCATGCCTCAAGAAATGAGGAAGTTTATCATGGAACAAGGAGCAGAGAGATTGGAAGATATTGTAACTGTTGCTGAGAGATATCAAGCAGCTCAGGTAGAATTATTAGGAAATAAGAAGCAGGGTGAAAACTTCAAATCATCACAAAACTATACCAATATGAACAAAAGGACCATACCACAAAGAACAAACTAAGATTTGACCAAAAGGACAAAAACCATCTAAGATCGGATAAGACACCTTACCGGAAGGAGGGAAAGTGGTGTAAAACTTGTCTAATGAGTAACCACAATACTGCGGACTGCAGAAGGAAGAATCCTTCTCATCATGCTGCATGTCTTACAACAGGGAAGCCGGGAAGGAAGGAACTGGCAGTAAGTCAGAAGGACTTCCATCACCCCCCTGTCTGTGAGGAAGTGACTGTGAATGGAACTCAAGTACTGTGCTTATATGACACAGGATTGGATTTTGATTCAGTTGTGTGCTCTTCTGTAGTGAGTCCTGACCAGATAACCACAGAAACAGTGGAAATCCGAGGACCGATCAAGGGAGCAAGAACCATGACATTACCCATAGCCCGAATCGACATAAGATCTTGCTATGTAGAAGGAGAAATCTGAGCAGCAGTGATGGACGACCCTGTTTACCCTTTGATTCTGGGGTGTAGGTATGTTTTCCTTGGAGAACCTATAAAATCTGTAGTTATGGCAACAGTCCAGACCAGGGAAAGCTCCAGGAAAATGGAGGGAAATCCTATCAATACTCATCCAGAAGAGATGAAAAAGGCTCAAGCAGCAGACTGCACCTTAAAGCCTTGTTTTGGCAAATTGCCTAAAGCACATAACTCTCCAGAGAAAGGAGACTTTTATATGAAGAATGGCCTACTCTGCTGGAACAGGACCTAAAGGGCATGGACAGCTAGTAGTGCCAAAATCTTACAGGGAGAAGGTTATGACGTTAGGACATGCTATACCCTTCAGTGGACATATGGGAATAGGGGCCACTGGACAAAGGATAGCCTGTCACTACTTTTGGCCAGGAACCACAGAGGACATAAAAAGATATGTAAGATCCTGTCCATAATGCCAAAGAGTAGCTCCTAAGCATAGGACTGCATCAGCAACACTGGGAGAAATGCCCATTATGGGAACCCCTTTTGAACGTGTTGCAGTGGATATGTTGGACCCCTCACTAGGACCAAGAAGAGAAATGCTTACATCTTAACCTTGGTTGATACTTGCTCTATGTGGGGAGAAGCAGTGGCCATGTCAGCTATAGATTCAAAGCATGTGGCAGAGGCCCTGTTGACAGTATTCATCCGATTATGTTTCAAGCATCAGATATTGACTGACAATGGTTCTCAGTTTAAGGGAAAGCTAACACAAGAAGTATTCAGGATATTTCAAGCCAGGCACTATCATTGTAGTCCCTACCATGCTCAAGGGAACGGTCAAGTAGAGCGGTTCAATGGTACGATAATTTCAATCCTTAGAAAGCTGGCGAGTGAAAAACCTGATACTTGGGATACATACTTACCCGCTGCACTATTTGCATATAGGGAAGTACCCCACAATTCAACTGGATTGGCTCCAGCTACATTGTTGTTTGGAAGACCAATAAAAGGTCCACTGGAAGCATTGCTGCGGACATAGACTGATGAAAAAGCAGAGGAAACAGTGACTTCCTCATACCAGTACGTCAACGAGTTGACATCTCAATTGAAAGCAGGTTGGAAACTGGCCAATGATAACTTAAGACAGGCCAGAAGGAAGCATACTGCATACTACAACAAAAAAGCGAAGGATGGGGAACTGGAGGTGGGTGAAAAGGTGTTATTACTGTTGCCAAGCAGCAATAATAAATTGCAGATTAGATGGCAGGAACCCTATGTCATACTGGAAAAACTTTTCAGGACCAATTATAAGATTGACAAGAAAGGAAAGGAGAAGGTATATCATGTCAATTTTCTTAAAAAATACCATGACAAGGAATCATCAGAAGTTGCACATATCATGACCCTAGCCATTGCAACAGAAATGCACGGTGAACCATTTCACTCTATGGAATATCCACTCACAACTGCAGATGATTATGTTCAAGTAAACATTAGTGAACATTTAACTCCGGAGCAGAAGAAGAGGGTTCAGAAAGTGTTGGAAACCCATGATGATGTGCTCACAGATAAGCCAGGTCGTACGAATCTGTTAGAGTACGACATGAAGGTTACTGACCCTACACCAGTATGCACGAGAACATACCCTATACTCTATGCGAAAGCTCAAGCACTAAGGGAGGAAGTTGATTATCTGTTGAAGGAGAAAATTATCTCGAAGTCAGACTCTCCCTATAGCTCAAGTGTGGTGCTATTAAGAAAACCGAGTGGTGAACACAGGTTATGTATTGACTACAGGAAGCTAAATGCGATCACAGAATCTCAGGTGGACCCATTACCTGACAACAACCAGCTGTTCTCTACACTGAGTAAGGCTAGGTATTTATCGAAGGTAGATCTAAGCAAGGGATACTACCAAATACCAGTGAAACCAGAAGTTAGGAAAATGCTGGCATTTAGTACATCAGACGGACACTACGAGTTTAATGTACTACCCTTTGGACTGAAAAATGCTCCAAGTATCTTTTCAAGAATGATGAGGAAATTGTTGGAACCTCTACAAAATCCCCATATCACGAACTTTATGGATGACATTCTTGTTGCTACAAACACATTTGAAGAGCATATAGTAGTGCGCTCCATGTTGTTTGACAGACTGAGAGCCACTGGATTGACTGCACGTCCAACCAAGTGCTATATCGGTTGTAAGGAGTTGGAATTCCTAGGTCACACTAATTCTACAGGTCATATGTCTCCTGACCCAAAGAATATAGAGAAGTTAAAGAAGGCACCCAGACCTCAAACGAAGAAAGATGTGAGATCATTCGTGTCATTATGTGGGTTCCATCAGAAGTACATACCCCACTTTAACTCTCTGTGTGCACCATTAACTAACTTAACGAAGAAAGGACAGCCTGACAAAATCCAATGGAATGCTGATTGTGAAAAAGCTTACACAGAGCTAAAAGCAAAACTCACCAGCAAACCCATCCTTACACTACCCGATATCACACAGGAATTTGTATTAAGGACGAACGCTAGCAGTATAGGTATTGGTGCAACTCTCTTGCAGCAATCAAAAGTCCAGCCGGAGGAACTTTTACCCGTCGCCTACACCAGTAGGAAGCTGAATGCAGCTGAGTTGAATTACTCGACCATAGAGAAAGAATGTTTGGCTCTAATTTGGTCCATCGACAAATTTTCCCCTTTCCTGTATGGGACACACTTCATTGTCCAAAGCGATCACCAGCCTTTAACATTCTTGGCTGCATCTAGAAAGTTAAATTCGAGATTGTTAAGGTGGAGTCTGCTTCTGGCGCCTTATTCCTTTACCGTGAATTACATTCCGGGAAGAGACAATGTAGGAGCTGATTTTTTAAGTCGACACCCTATTACTCTGGAAGGACAGACGCAAAATGATTAACTACAGCAGGTGTTTACACGTCAGCTATGACAGGTCACAGCTAGGAAAGGATGGGGCTATGTCGTAAAACGTGTGTGTAAACCCACTTCTTAGTTAATACACTATGTCGAGATACAAATATGCCCCAGCCAATCAACGAGCAACGTTCACCAGTCTCTGAGCCAGAATAAAATTCGGCATAAGCCCTGTTTTTCGGGTCTCGGTCACGGCCATCTTGTCTCCCAATATGGCGGCAGACAGAATAAAATTAGGCATAAGCCCTGTTTTTTGGAACTTGGTCTCGGTCACGGTTTGTACCAAACCGCATACAACCAATCAGCTTGCCACGCCGAGAACCAATCACAAGCATTCCTGAAGCAGTAAAAGTTACCTGCATCTACCTATATATACGGGCGAGAGTTTATTCAAAATCACACACACACACAAACACGAGGCTAGCACGACCGACTGGGACAAGAGAAAGCTGTCAACCTTTGATTCATTGCTTAACTGCGTGATCGGGAACTCTTGCTTCACTAAAGTTGACTGGCCTGTTTAAATCTTAGAGGGTAAGTATACTTACTATACTTGTAGGAGAATAGGCCTACAGCAGTCATTTATACTACTTACACCGGTATATATTTAATATAAATTGTTTCACTATGAATATATCAGGTTACTTATTGTATCTTGGGGAATTAGGTATAATTATTGAATTTCCTTATATGATTGATGAAGACGAAAACCAACTGAAATATAACCAAAACAGTCCTTGTTAGGACTATAACTCCAATCTATTGTCTCATATAATCCCAATCTATTGTCTCATTTAAAACCAACTGAAATATAACCAAAACAGTCTTTGTTAGGACTCATATAACTCCAATCTATTGTCTCATATAACTCCAATCTATTGTCTCATATAAAACCAACTGAAATATAACCAAAACAGTCATTGTTAGGACTCATATAACTCCAATCTATTGTCTCATATAACTCCAATCTATTGTCTCATATTACTCCAACCTGAAATATAACCAAACAGTCCTTGTCTCATATAACTCCAATCTGAAACAGAAAATAACCTACGTCTGTATATATTTAATGTAACTTTAGTTTTTGTTTTACTATGGCTGTATCAGAACCAGCCAGTATAGCCCTGGTATATTATAGGGAGAACGACATGGTTGTATCACACCTAGGTGTACAGATTATTGGATGTATTCATGTATTGAATTTATGTTATTGGATGTATTCATGTATTGAATTTATATTATTGGATGTATTCAGTATTAAATTATCAGAAAGAATGTTTTGCAAGTAGACACCTGTCTTGTCTCGCTATTGCTAAATCATACTGAGCCATGTTGTCATTCATCCTACATGCAGACACCTGAGACACGTTCATCTCATATACAATAGAAATAGGTGGGCTTGAGGACAGAAATTAGCCCCTATTTTTACTTGTTACAGGTTTTATTCGTGTCATCAAACCTGAGGTCGTATGTCAAGTCAATCCAGCTGCCTGGAACTTCGCAGGAGCACAGTGATTGTACCGGAACTAACTCTTTAGTCCCCCTCAGTCTTGGTTGGGGGTAAAGGAACGATCCTCAGCTGGTGTCGTGTGAACCAGACTAAGAAGGACAGAACTTTTGAGAGATGAGTACACATTAGTACCATTTTCGTCGGCAATTATGAGCATTTAAACGGTCAAGGAAGAGAAACTGATTTAGCGTAGAAAGAGACAAGATCAACAGCATAGCTGATAAATTTTATATACTTAATTAACAGTACAGCTGATACATTTACTATAATTGATTAACAGCACAGCTGATATAATTTTTGTTCCTATAATTGGAAGTCTTGTTATATATATATATATATATATATGTTGTTGTTGTTGTTGTCGATATCCTATAGCTGCTGAGCATGTCTACTCTTTGCAGCCCAATGCCATTCTTAAAAAAGTGCAGGTTTTCTGCAGCTGTTTTAATGTTCCATATAGTGAGTTAGTGACTGTCAGAGGTGTCTGTAAAAGTTTTTTCCTGGCGTTTGTGAGTGATGGACACTCCATGAGGAGGTGTCTGGTTGTTTCATATGGATGAGAGCAGTGTCTACACATGGGTAGGTGCTGAGGGTTGATACGGTTTAGGTGGCTATTGACTCTGGCGTGTCCTGTTCGGAACTGAAAGATAAGACTTTGATTTCTCCTGCTGAGTCTGTTTATGTTGTCGTTGTCTTTTGGGCATGTCATTTCATTAAAGTCATCTCGGCCAGTCGGCCCGTTTGCCCATCTGTTCAGCCAGATTTCCCTTGTGTTGTTTCTGAGAACCTGTCTGACTGTTCTCATGCTGCAGGTTCTGTCCTTTTGATGTTTAGAGGCTCCTGTTTTTGCAAGTCCATCAGCGGTCTCATTTCCAGTTACATCACTGTGTCCAGGGATCCACTGTAGGGTTACACTGATGGAGTAGGCTGTGATCAAGTTGTGCACCGCTCTTCCTATAAGAAAAATGTCTTTGTTTTCATATGGAGTCTGTTTAAGTGCTTCCAGAACAGACATGGAATTACTGAAAATCACTATATCTGTAGGGTTTCGTTCCATAAGGTCAAACTAGTGGTGTAGTAATTCAATGGCTGTCTTGATGGCCTCAGCCTCCGCTTCGTAATTAGAACAATTTTTACCACAGGAGTCACAGAACTCATAAGAGGATCCATCCAGGTACCATATGCAGACGCCATATCCTGCAAAAGAGGTGGTCTTGAAAGCTGAACCATCTGTGTAGGCCTGGATTGCTGATGTTGGGTAGCTGTTTATGGTCTCCAAGGCACACGTCTTCAAGACTGTGGGTAGTGTTTTCTTGTTGGCCGTTTTGTCTATCAATTGTGTTTTGTGTTGGTTGATGGAAGTTTTCCCAACGGGGTGGTCCAAAGTATTTGTTTTCCAATTCTCTCTGTTGTGGGAGATGGGGTTTATCATTTTCCTCTTTGGCTATGTCCAGGAGAGATAGTTGTTTCAGTCTTCGTGTTTGTTTCCAAGTGTCAATAAGTACTTTGTTTGGGTGGTCTTTCTCTTGTCGCCTGTATCTCTCTACAGCTTTAGTCAGTGCTTTTTTACGCCTGATATCCAGCGGCTCTATATTGGCATCTATCTCACATACGGCTGTGGGTGTTGATCTCATCACTTCACAAATTATATATATATAATATATGTAAATCATATGTAAACTTACAAATCCATTACATTCCATCTTCCAACATCCACCCTTCAGCACAAGAGTAGATAGTGTATATACTAAATAAATAATAAGGAAATTGTATTTGAACGAGTTGTCAATTTTATGATTGTTAAGTAAAATATGTTTCCTTGTTTTAATATCACAGTTAGTTACACAGCGGGGGTGGCATTGTATGACTGTCTCCTCTCTACTAATTTTTCGAGATCAGATCATTCACAGCCGTAACTAATTTGTGATACCAGTAGTTCTCTCAGACACTGGGACTTCACCATTTTCTGCAGAAATTCTATTTCTGTAATTGTCAATACTATACTGATCTTAGAGCCAATAAAAACCTCACGCTACACTAATAAATATAGAAAATGTTATATTTTTAATATATAGTAATAGGATATACTAGCGGTCATACCCGGCTTAGCCCGGTTCCATGTCGGAATGGGTGCACGTCGGGTTTAGTGTGAATGTTTTAGGAAGGTTTAACTTTTTTTGGTTTTAATTGTACTGTTGCATTGAGGTGTGCTTCTAACGCAAATAATTTAAGTGAGGGCTTCTTTGCAGACGACATTGGTAGTACATCCACTTGGTGACAATGCGTATAAGTGTTTATGTGTGCTAACTCGGGATAATGCCACATACAGTTGCCCTTGTGAGAAGCACTCATCGCTCAAGTCGACGCCGGCCACGTGAAGCGCTTTATTAATGGTCATTGAAAAACAGACTTTTATAGGGAATTGAATTGAACGGCAGATCGGAGGGAATCATCGGGATTCTTTTTATGCAGACTTTCTCCCCGCTACCACAACCAGTCAGGATTGTGGTCTCTACTATGTAGTTCTTCAAAGATGTTATTTAGAGTATAGTGCCATTACACCGTTTGGGCGGGCTAAGATTGAGGAGTAAAATGATTGGTGCACCAACTTTTAAACGTAATTCGTGAGACAGTAAACCTGAATGAATTAAGGAGGTTAAAAACTCGACTGCGTAATGTACGAAGTCTTGTTCATTGCAAGGTGCTATCAATGGACTTGTATGTATGGGAAGGAGAGTCAAACTGATGTAATATAAGATTTTTTATTTTAGTTACAGTATCATTTTAGGTGCCTAAATAGCGCGTTCCTTAAACCATTATGGAGATTTACTTCGTAAATTTAATATGTCCGGATAAACAGAATTGATCAACGCCTGGATATCGTGAACACCTCTACATAGCTGAGTATTATTCAGACAAATTTACTCTCCATGTACAGGCAAGTCTCCGTTTTCTACTTTTAACAACAAATCTGCTGTCACGGATTGCCTTTCCTTAGCTCTGTGGTAGTTGTCTACCGTTGGTCTGAAGAAGAAGAAGAAGAAGAAGAAGAAAGGTGTCTACCTTCGCACAAGATTAACTCTTGGCAGAGTTGTAGATAGAAGGATCCTGATTCTTCTATCTCAAGGGAGTTTTCACAAGATATTTTCAGAAGTCAATAACTATGCTGCATAGGGCAGAGCACTATTAACTTATATCTGATCCGTCGCCTTTCGTGAAGAATTAAGCAATAGTTTTAGCCCGTTCAAGCCCCCAGCTGGTGTAATCCAGCGAAAATCTTTTATAAGTATTTGCTCTATAGATGTAAATAGATGTCTCCTCCTCCTCCTCCTCTTCGTTTGTCCTGAAAAGGACGTTGGTTGTGTTGTGTCGGATACAGCGGAGCTGCAATATCTGCGCCTTTCGGCCGGCACATCCGACTTCAGCATGGCATTTTTTGGGACCGGGTTTGCCTTCCCTCTTCGATCCCTATTCTCTCAGCCAGACTGCAGTGATGCAGCTTGTTTCCAGGACCACCACGTGTGTTACTACATGTTTTATGATGTTAGCCACTTTTATAGTGAGCACTTTTAAAGCTACGCATTAAGGGGTTGAAATGCTATAAATATATATTATGTTTCGCGCTTCACGGTATTGAACGCGAATTTGTATAGTTGCCTAGATTTATGATGACGTGTTACGTTGGTATGCTAACACGTGACAACGTTATAATTGTACCCTTGGTATCCTGAATTCCGTCCTAGTCGGACGTGACTTTTCAATGCTCCCGTTAATGATAGTAATTGTGTAGAGGTTCTTATATTATAAGGCAACAGGGTCTGCCGACTTGTTATGGATACAAATATCGTCTCAGTTTATGGATGAATCATCTTCGATTCAAGAAGAGTTTTTCAGGGAGTATATTATTAATAAGTATCCAAATTATAAATATCGTCAAACCTCTGGTTATTCGTTACCAGATTACCGACATACGGAATTGCAAGTAAATAGCCAGACGTTGTGACGACTGATGAATTAAATACAGGAGACGCTCTTATATTTGCATGAACAATATGTATGTTTGATTAATACCATGTCTTATGGATTTTGTTCCCGTAATAAAAATGTATCTTGTGGACTCTTACCACCTATGGACTTATCAACTCACTATCGTTGAAGTTTGATCAGTTTTACCCAACATTCGTCACCTTCATATATTAGCACGATGGCTCAAGAGAAATCAGTCAAATGATAAGTAGAAACAAAAATGCAGACCGAAATAATGAACACTCTTATAAAAAAAAGAACTGTCTCAAATGATTTGCAACAAAAGAGTATGCAACAATCTGGTGGCCAGTGTGGGGAACGAAAATTTTTTTCTTCCACAATATGTTACCAAATTTGATTCAGAACGACAATTATCATTTGCATTGCCAAGAATTGTTTACAATTGCTATGCGCTCACGTGATTTGTAAAAAGTATGACACATTGCGCATGACGACCAGAGGTCAAACTGACGTCATCATATTTTCAAGCTGAAAGTCAAAGTCGTGGCCGTTAACAGTCTTATCAGATGTCAAATCAAAATAAGTCATCAAGATCATACGCAAGGAATGGATCTAGAAGAACCAGCTCTATCAAACACTGAATAACAGTTCGGAACATCTGTTCATTCCGTTGATGCATGCCAGCACTGAACGGGGAAAATATTCGAACACAAAAAGCTAAGTACCCATTTTTGGTTCAGTAAAGCAAACAGTAGTCCATTTGCTATTTGTAGGCATGTCTATCGGATATTATTGTTACATGTTATATGGTTTGTAAAATGCCTGTATGTTACTGTTATTTGTCTAAGCGGGCGGATGGCGGGAATTTGATTTCTTCTTATATACCTCTGCGGATATAAGATAAATATATGATAAATAATATAACACTTATTAATTGAAAATATTTGATACAGGAAATATTTTCTGGGTGGTTTGAACTAGTGGTTCATGTAGCAACTATTTTTTCTGCCTGAGTACGGCATAATATGATAAAATATTGAATAAAAAATTAATTCTTATTTTATAATTGATTTGTAAGTCACAATATAAGTAGTTGATAGACTAGGTGAGTTAAGGTACTATATTAGCCATTGGGCATATATCATTAAAGATATAAATAATGGATGCTTGAAATAATGTTAGCATCGTACACTAGTAGGTCATATAGCCACTAGATATCTGTCATTAATAAGGAATAGTGATATAAAATATTGGGTAAAGATAATTTTTTTGAGCTTACAGTGTAATTTGTAAAGCGTATAATAGGTAGCTGTTTGACTAGGTGAATCACAGTACCATATCAGCCATTAGGCTTATATATATATAGTTGACTAAGTGAGTGAGTCACTATAGACATTGAAATGGATACTGATAGCATGATGTCTGTGTTGGAGGAGTTGTTTGGGGATGATAAACGGGATAGATTGCAAGGCCCAGCACTGGAACAATATGTGATGGACCGCTTCCTGGTTCAGGCGTCATCAAATCTAAGATATTTCGCTGAGGATAATTTTCATTCTGTCCCTCATTTGATTATGGCTAGGGATTTGGCAGATTTACTGCTTAGGGGTCTCCGTATATTTTTGGAACGATACATTAATGTTAAACATGACTATATATTAAAGAACATACATCATGCGATGGTTGACGACGATGCTCATTATGGTCAGAAAAAGAATGAACATCAATGTAAAGAGAAAGCTCTTACTGATGAGCTGCAGCAGTTGAAAGTAGAGTATGAAAAGAAGTTGTTAGTTATGGAGTCTGAAAATTTTTCACTGAAGAATCAAATGACGCTATTGATGGGGGATAATGAGAAATTTTACGAATTTTCTCTTAGACAGAAGAAAGAGGATGAGGTGAGTTTATTGCAACAAACTGTAGCTGACTGTTAATACAGATTTTAATATTTTGTAGTCAAGGGGCGTTTACACGTTGTAATACTGGTATGTACAGGCCAGACGTTGGTTATCTCCCTTGACTGGTTTAAAAATATTTGATCCAGAATTCTCTCGAACCTTCGAGATTGAGTTCAGTTCACGTTTCGCGGTTAGCCGCGCATGCGTGACTGTTTGAGCGGGACTGATATGCGGTATCCCGTGACAGTTCGCTTTCGGCGTTTGACCGGGCTGGTCAGCCATGTTTTCTAACTGTGTGTTCGGGGAAGATATCTGTGGTGAGATAGAAACGTTGGAGACTCCCCGAGGTATTTCTAAAGCCTAGGATATATGGCTAGTATTTATATTGTGCAATGTGTCTTAGATATTGTATTACCAAAGCAGAGGAGGTAAGAAGAACATTTACATTGCTTAAAAGCCAGGAACTTATACGGCTTATATATTGTATCGCCAGAGAAGGTGAAAAGGATATTTATATTGCTTAAAGCCAGGAACTTATACGGCATATATATTGTATCGCCAGAGAAGGTGAAAAGGATATTTATATTGCTTAAAGCCAGGAACTTATACGGCTTATATATTGTATCGCCAGAGAAGGTGAAAAGGATATTTATATTGCTTAAAGCCAGGAACTTATACGGCTTATATATTGTATCGCCAGAGAAGATGAAAAGGATAATTACATTGCTTAAAGCCAGGAACTTATACGGCTTATATATTGTATCACCAGAGAAGGTGAAAAGGATATTTATATTGCTTAAAGCCAGGAACTTATACGGCTTATATATTGTATTGCCAGGGAAGGTGAAAAGAATATTTACACGATGTTTTCCATGATGTGCTTTGAACGATAACCTGTGACCGTGAATTGTTTACAATGTGCCTATGTACTGTATTACCAGGATGTTTACGTTTGATGTGTCGCTTGTACCAGTATAATAAACAGTGTATAGACGTTTCAGCCGTCTCTTCATTCTTCCGACTAGGAGGTTTACCAGAGTTCGCAGTGTTACCTGTTATGTGCATTATGGTGTGTGATTGTTCGTGTTTGTTCCAGAACCACATGCATTCGCGTCCTTCGATAGCTTCACACACACCCAGTCGGCCACCTGTAAGCCCGACCTGCTGATAGCCTATATCAGCGAAGCACATAATAATAATAATATATTTTCATTCTTCTGGAAGTACCCGGCGTTGCCCGGAGGTCTCACACTCTTCAACAATGATTCCAGAAATATAACTAACTACACGCACGCCCCCTCCCCCCTTATCACTGACCAAAAGGGTAAAATGAACTCTTCCACGCATGAATTGGAATTACTGCGTGAGGATAATGATAAATTTATTGTTGAATCTCAGAAAAGTAATGAGACATGTAGGACATTGTTTAATGATTTGAAATCAAAATGTGACAAGTTGAGGTCTGATTATGAATCTTTGATTTCGGAGTATGTCAGTTTGAAATCAGAAAATTAAGAAGGGAAAATAGAATCTTACAATACTGATACTGTATCAACCTTGAGTGTTGATTGTTTAACTAATGACAGGGTAACTGACTTAGAATCATTACTCGTGACCGAAAAAATAGATATTCTGAACTAGAAAAGAAAATGCAACAACAGATTGATGAACTTTCAACAAAACTGAATGCAGTTGATTCATTGCTTATTAATGAGAGGAAGATAACTACTAACTTGAATAAATTAAATAAGAAGCAGAGGCAAGAGATTGCATTACTAACTTCGAAAGGTACTAAATTAAGAAAGAGGGTTGATGGTCTGCTGGATGTGGTATTGGACAAGAAGATATTGTCCAACATCAGGTCTGATAAACCTATTGCACGACATACCGTAAGTACTGGGGATGAGACTAAGGTATCGACATACCCATTGGAGGTCAGGAAATCATTCCGTGGGAGATATACTTTCCCTCGACAGAATAATACTGCCAATTCAGGGAACAAGTCTTGGCGACATGATCAGCCGGCAACTGATTTAAAGAAAACTGTTGAAGTGGAAAAAAATGAAAAAAATTGTTCCTAATGAAAAAAGTAGTATTACAGTTAGGTGTCACTCAGATGGTAAAATTAAAACCAATAATTCTGTCGGCAAAGTTTTTACTTTGCCCAGCAAGCAGGGGTCATATACGACATGCATGAAATCTACTGCTTTATATACTGATAGTTCAATCAGGATGATACATCATCTAATAAAAATACTACGTATATGGGAAAGGGAAAAGTCAATTCTTCTTATATGACTAGAAATACATATCGTCATTGCTCACAGTTTTGTGACAATGATACTACCTATATTGGTAAATGTGCATATTCTCGCACCATTCTAGTGCGAAATCTGCCACAGGAAACTACCTGGCAGACACTTGGTAATTTATTTCACTACACGGCAGACGTTAAGTTTGTGCGTCTGTTGCCACATACCAATAGCAGGTATGGTGAGGCTTTGGTAACCTTTAGAACCAATAGAGACGCTCGTTTGGTTATGGAGCGTGACAATGGTGTTTACTTTCATCACCATTCTCTCAGGCTACAATTGGTACCTGATTCTGCTTCATGCAGATATTAATCTAGTGATATTAGGATTTGTTATCACATTCTTTGATGACTCAGCATCCGCAGTCATCGTTTCTTTTCTTTACTATTCATTTATTCTTATATGGCCTATTTAATGTAGTCTTTTCTATTAGGTGACACTTTTGTTGTCTTGTCTACTATGACACTTTGTCTTTTCTTCTTTATGTTATTTTCACATGCCTAAAATAGACAGTAACTTCGTTGATTGTTACGCTTTTGCTCAGCCGATACAGCATAAGCTTGTATAGTGTCTATTATTTTATGAATAGACATGCTTGTGAATGGAACGTGGACTGATAATTGCAACACCGTATTCACTAAATTTTTAAGAAAATTTTGTTAAACCTCCTATTTTGAGGTCAACATATGTTACTAAATTTTACGCAAATGTATATATTCGTCAGATGCGGGCAATTTCTACTTCAGTGTTGTGCTCAGTCAAGACCAAGCATTCGATTGAAAAGAATTCAAGTTCAAAGAACGTGACGATTCCACATCAGAGTTTACAATTGAATCAATTCCGAGTTCCGAGAACGTAGTGACAGATTCCTTGTCCCGTCATCCTTCATCGTTAAACGAAGAGAATTAAGAACTCAATGAACGAAAAATTTTTATATGCTGGAATTTACTCAGCCGTATTCAAGAGATGACAGACTTACAACTCATAATGGGCAAAGAAATTAGGTTATTCACAGACGGTTGAACATTTCGTTACAACATTTCGTATTTAAAGGACATACTTGATCATGAACCAAGTGCATGAAAACAAAACATTCTTCAGATGTTCGGTACACTATACTATTTCTCAAATGTTCGCAAGAAGTTATCGAGTTCGTTCGAGTTTTAATGGACTTTAGTTAGTGTCCATACGTTTCTCAATCAATTTGATACAATCTACAATCAAGATACGATTGAACATAGGATTGAACTTACTTATACATACATTCAAGTACTATCGGCTGAACTCAGGATCATCTCTAGATGAATGAACTTTTTTATATAATGGATTAAACCGCATATTACGCACATGGAGGAACTTATGACAGATTATTCGTCACAATTGACACTATGGATTCAGATACTTTAATGTGAAGGAATAAAAGAATAGAAAAGATAGTGTGAAAATAGACATTGTTACATTCATATGAGTACTATGGTTATATAATTAGTAACTATTAGTTGTATTTTAATAACTCATGTTAACATAATTATGATATATAATGATATGTATTATGTCTTATTAGTTGATAGATTAAATTAGTTACAGTTAATTAGATAATTACTTCTGCACACATATATTTTAATTTAATCTATTAATTTCTTACTATTTACTCATCATGCATTCTTTAATTTTCTTTCCTTTACTTGTCTTTACTTTCTTTAACAATTATACAATACTTTAGTTTACTTAATTAGATTTTAATTCTATAACATCCTACACTCATTACATTAATTATTAGTTATATCTTAGGATTTTAATTAATACAACACATATTAATTTAGTTAAAACATAATTCTTCACTATCTCTTTTGACAACTGACGTTTCTTTAGTTAACTTAATATAATTTTAATGAATTTGATGACATGCAAAATATTGACTGCGACCAACGACAATGTTTTGCTCAAAACATCGTAGGCCGTATGTCGCTAATCTTTACATTTTTGAAAGAATTAAGCGAGTTATGATATAAAAAAATCCATAGAATAGATTTTTTTTACCCCCGTCGGTCAGGGGAATGTCAAGACATGTTTTATGATGTTAGCCACTTTTATAGTGAGCACTTTTAAAGCTACGCATTAAGGGGTTGAAATGCTATAAATATATATTATGTTTCGCGCTTCACGGTATTGAACGCGAATTTGTATAGTTGCCTAGATTTATGATGACGTGTTACGTTGGTATGCTAACACGTGACAACGTTATAATTGTACCCTTGGTATCCTGAATTCCGTCCTAGTCGGACGTGACTTTTCAATGCTCCCGTTAATGATAGTAATTGTGTAGAGGTTCTTATATTATAAGGCAACAGGGTCTGCCGACTTGTTATGGATACAAATATCGTCTCAGTTTATGGATGAATCATCTTCGATTCAAGAAGAGTTTTTATAATAATAAGTATCCAAATTATAAATATCGCCAAACCTCTGGTTATTCGTTACCGGATTACCGACATACGGAATCGCGAGTAAATAGCCAGACGTTGTGACGACTGATGAATTAAATACAGGAGACGCTCTTATATTTGCATGAACAATATGTATGTTTGATTAATACCATGTTTTATGGATTTTGTTCCCGTAATAAAAATGTATCTTGTGGACTCTTACCACCTATGGACTTATCAACTCACTATCGTTGAAGTTTGATCAGTTTTACCCAACATTCGTCACCTTCATATATTAGCACGATGACTCAAGAGAAATCAGTCAAATGATAAGGAGAAACAAAAATGCAGACCGAAATAATGAACACTCTTATAAAAAAAGAACTGTCTCAAATGATTTGCAACAAAAGAGCATGCAACAACGTGGAGGTGGAGTTGGGTCTTGGTCAGCTCTGTTCGCTGACCCTGACGCAAGCAGTCAAGCTATGGGTCGCTGACTGCATTCTCTGTTGCTGCGTCTTTTTTTATGTCTAGATGTATATATATTAAAAAGTCTTGCTCATACGTGTGCTTTCATACCTATAATAACTGAATCAACAATGATTGTTTTGTTTTAAAATAACATGTAACATATTTAGCAATCTGTAACAGGGAGTTCGAGTTTCAGACATCCGGTTTCAAACATTTGCATAAGAGAAATTAACGGACATAATTTTAAATCAAAGGGCGAAAATCCATGACTTACATGATTTATTATCAAAGGGTGACAATCCATGAACAGTAGTGTTTTACGCCCCTTGAGAAAAAATGCTGATTCAGGCTAGAGTTCAACTTGGGTGAACTCGGCTAAGCTAAGCTTGCTCGGGAAATTTATATTCCTTACTCAGTTCTTTTCGAGACAGACGATCTAGAAATTTCGTAAATAGTTGTAATTGTAAATCGTGGTTCTAAATTAAGTCAGTAGATTCGAGATCGCGTTCAGCGTAGGTTCAGTAGAATGGGCTCTCTCTCAAGTCTGTATAATAGATAACATTTTATAAGTGATTGGCGCAGTTGAGAGTTATTATCGGGGAATAAGTCCAAATGAGATGGCTTGCTTCTGTGGTCACAGAAAAGTTTACAACTGTTCCCCAGACGCTCGATCGCCTATTGTCACAAATGATATTCTGAGTACAGATTGACAGTGTTGCCATTTCAAGAATATGTATATGGACAAGACAAAACAGGTACGTTGAGTTTTATCAACATTTGATAAACTGTTTAGTACATGACAAGAATGATAGACAGCAGCTAGTCCTGAGAAGTAGAAAACAATAGACTTTGGCTAAAATTATCACCTCTAGCAGTAGGCCAGTCTTACCAAGATACGCCAAGCAGAAGAAAATAAGAGACAGAGTCAGAACATTTGTGTCAAAATGTTAAAGAGTCAAATGATTTCACACAAATTAAGAATTTTGATGACAGCAGAAAGATATTGACAGCGGTACTTTCCAAGTCGTGAACACCATAGCAATTAGAGACAGCTAGAACTACTGAAACAACATGAGCGAACGAGAGAGCAAGACATTTGTATAAATAATGCAACTGATTTTTTTGCTGTACCAAACTGCCAACCTTAAGTGAAGGTTGTGTTCGTCACTTCACATTCTGCACTTTATTTGGCTGTAAATAAAATTTCACCGTTATTTGCTACTGCTGTCCGAGTGAAGTCCTTCGCCAACTCGTGACATCATTCATCATTTTTGTCACTTGTGAACTGTTGCCATTTATTGAGTGAAAGCAGAAGTTTAACACGACAATACCTAAATATGATGCCTACGGTTAGGGTAGTGATACGAACCCTTTGCGATAAACAATAAGAGAGAATAGAGAAGTAGGGAATAGTAGACACACATCATCATCATCACCGTATATGCCATCGGACACAAATCAATTATTTTTTAACAGGTTAAAATAACGATGGAATGATGGTGAATTTTAGATGTATATAAAAAGTGTCTTCACTGAGACAGGGGTTGAGGATTTATTTTTAAAAAAATTTCCTTTTGCTGTTTACTTTAATAAGAACATAGCTGGTCTAAGTGAGTACTGAAGCCGGGGTTTCGTCAGTTCTTTTGTGATGAGGGCACTTCTTCACACAACGTGACTAATGAAGGCGGTTAATGTTGAATATCTGCTCTTGACTCACACTACTGGCGTAGAAACTTTAGTCTTGCAGCTTCGTACCACGAACTTTAGACAAAATAAAAAGAACAAATGCCTCTGCTAAGTACACTGGGTTGGAAGATTAACAGGCGCAATGTCTCGCTGTGCACCCACCAATGCTTGCCTCTCTGCATAATTATTATCCCTGAGTATACACAGCGTAACGTAGGGAATATGATTAGAAATCACCGTTATTCTTCTGGTTATTATAATGGGGAAAATGTGTGCTTGGACAGCGCGAGTACAATGATTTGTGCCTGAACTGAAATTATCAATTTACATATCTCACAAAATGATAGGATACACTTCATGCACATGGGATGTAATCATCACTCATCAGTGATCCATTCGGAGGCTGGGGTTGCTGCTGATTTCGCTTTTCTGAGCGAATTAGCATAAATCAAACACCAGCGCTTGCTGTAGTGGTTTATGAACATACTATTTTCATATGTTGAGGTTACTAGCCTCCTATGACTTGTATAACCACTTAGCAAGTACAGACATGTCACTTTCACATTGTAAAATAAATGTTTACACTTACCCCAAAATAACTTTTGGGAACAAAATCTCCTGGCACAGATGTATGGACACAACACGTTGATGCGATGCTTCGAATCACTTGTCTGGGTAATTTTGTTATTCCTCTTATGACTTATGTTTATGATTCCTGGTGTTTCCAGTCTTTGTTTTTAAAATTGCAGGTTCTCTTTTAAGTTATAAAGACGCCCAAAGACTTCGATCTGGTCCCTTAAGTTTCCAGTCTTTGTATTTAAAATTGAGGTTTCTCTTTTAAGATATAAAGACACCCAATACTTCGATCTGTCACTTTTAATTTTGGAATCCTTTGTCTGATCCTTCTCTCTGGCTCTTTGGAATCGCTAGCTTGACGTGGCGATGCAGTTTGATTTTTGTCTCCGAACTGTTATGTTATATCTCTCATTTCTCAGTTCAAGCCCCGGATTGTATTTCCGACGAATTTGTCAATGAAATACAATGTCTATTCCGTCTCTCAAACTAAACCAATCCAATCTCTTTAGAACTAGGTGGGTCGGAGTATTAAATCCTTACTATCCTCCGCGTGTTTTAAAATATCAATTTTAAAATTTAAACGCACAACCTCTTTCAAATACGTCCGTAATACTTCCGATTGCCCTCTTTGCAAACTCACAAACACGTCTGTGAACTCATTTCCTGTCTAAATGCCTTTCCCACCATAATCTCCCCAGACCGGTTATTTGTATTATTGCTACAGAAATGGGCCAGTGGAGGCGATTATCTAATTATCACCTGTGTTTTCGTTCATCCGCTAGACGGATAAATAGGGATCGCCGGCACCTTAGACAAACAAAATGGTTTTCTTTCCGTACTCTGCCGGGTTGTATTGTTATGAGGAGTGGTTGGGACCACCTTGGATCAACAGCGACCGTCTCTATCAAAGGTAGCTAGACAACTTAAGTGATAAAAGTATTATCTGCTGACCTGTTCAATTAGCTTTATCATGCTATGATTCCCATGGTGAAACGTAAATAAGTCTTGGAGCGGCTAGGCAAAAAATGTAAGTGCATAAAATATGTCAAATAATAGGATGATGAAGGAGAGAGAGAGAGGGAAGGGAGCAAAAGTACATGCACCAAACAAGTTGTGACACACCCCGTCACCAAAGATATTTCATTAAATATCCCAGTTTGGGCGTGACCTTTTACGTGGTGTGTGCCTTCCTTTACTACTGTTCTGGATGACAGTGTTCTTCTCCTCGTTATATCATTGGCGAACGCTAGACTTGCTCGCTTGGCAATGTGTACAGTTTAGTACGGACTGACGAACTTCTTCCCACCGTTTGGGCCAAAAGTAATCCTCTTTAAGGGTACTCATAGTGGTTCACACGGGAACATGTTCACCCGATAAGGATGTATCGGCCGATTTCATTACGAAAGGTCTTAAGGGGAGAGGAACCACGAGTTGTTTCCCACGCCTCGTCCGTCGATAAATAATTCCAATTTCTTTGTGGAACGTTCCAGCTGAAGAATGGGTTCTTGTTATCTGACTCTGGTCAGAGTACGGCGCTAGAGTAATGACATCCTTCTGCGCTTGCTGTAACTCTCCTTAACTACACAGAAATGTCGAGCTGAGGTACGAGTTATCCAATGCTGAGTGTTTGGTACTCTGCTGAAACTCTTTCTTGGTAGTTTCATCCTTCTGGTTCTCTGGGGTATGGCGAACAGAGCAATCTCTCACAAACTGTCGAATATCGTGTCGCATACCTGGTGTAGCGAATTCTGTGAGATAATCGCTAAATTCAGTAAGATTTTGGTCCTACGATAATAAATAATACCCGACCGTAAGTGTCTGCTTAAAGTCGTCTCTACACCAGTATAGCGCTGCCTTTTGTGCAGAGGAAATGCTTATAAAAACGATCACGCTGTAAAATCTAACAACACCAGTATAGCGCTGCCATTTGTGCAGAGGAAATGCTTATAAAAACGATCCCGCTGTAAAATCTAACACGCTTTCTTAGTTTCGGTTTTGATTCTTACAATTAACGATCTGCCAGAACTGTGACACCAACGTACCATCTGAATTAACGTAATATTTTAACTTTAACGCTCAAATTAGTAGTAACTCGGACATTTTCCAGTAGCAAAAACGAAACGATAGTAATAATTAACGCCAACACTACCAACGCTTGGCAAAAACCCGTCTTCGCTCTGCACGCGGGACGAATATTATAACCTCTCTGTTGGACAAGCCAGAACACATAAACACACAGACAGTGTTCCATTTTCGCCGAGTAGAGTATTTCTGATGTAACACAACTAGTTAGTTATTTGAATGGAAAAAAAATGAGAGAGGGAGGGGAAAAGATGGCCGACTTTTGGAAAAGTTGAAATTGACGATTAACAGTGACAAAACTGAAAATCTAAACGACAAATATTAGGGCCATAAAAAATCATATATAAAGATAGCTTAGGATCCCCTGAGCAATAATATGTTGTAAAATATATGGTAGTCTAATTATTAGCCAATATATTGAAATAATACTATATCTCTACGAACGCTAAGACGGACTGATAGTGCGTTTCTTCTGAGTTTCCATAGATGGTTTTCTATCGTGCTGATAATAAAACGCGAATCCACACAACTGTCAAATAAGTTCAACACACAACGATGTAAACTTCAGGCATGTTAATCAAAGCCTGCCGTGAAGTGAAGTAAACTGTGAAGGCTGGTAGAACAGTTAACATGGTTTATTGACGACATAAGTTCAACGCTACGATACACTGTTCTTGACTAGGACAATCACATAAAATGCATGACAAGAATACTCTGGTGAATGATGATGGTTTGGTACTGTGGTGGGATCCTTTCAAACATGTTCCTTACATTCAATTAATACGAATCCAGTAATGTTCAAGCTAGATAAAATGTCCGTTGACCTTGCTTGAGGTCATCCAACTAAGCATGTACTCCCATACCACGAACTCCCGCATTCGTCCAATAAGAGACTGTTTCTATCCAAGACATAGTTCCATATAACACGTATACTCAATATATATTCACTGGTACATATATGAAGAGGTATCTGAGTTAGTATCTTTAGGTTTTAACTAACCTCTCAATAATCATGCCACGACTTTGGCATTACAATAAAGGCGTTTACACATATGAATACTGCAATCAAATTAACTTCTTTCCGTCGTAGGAATCCTCCTTCTACGATCGATCTCAGAGGCTATCAACTCCGTAGGTCCATTCTAGGGATAACATTACAAGATGGATCCCCGCTAGACTGATACAAGGAGCAGCCTTAAACTACACGTTTCACTCACTAATCATACAAATATGAGGGGCGACAACTTACATAATACTTTCCATATTGGCTTCGACCTGAAGACCAATATCGCAATAAGGATGGCTTCCACCATACTTGCCACAACACAAGAAATATTCCACGGACATCACAATGGTCCGTACTGCCCCATACAAAACATGACGTCATAATCCCCAAACTAGGTTACCCGTGCGTCCAAAACCACTCACACTGCATTGTGCACGTCAGTGCGTGAATCAATCGAACGCACAAATAATATAACTATATTGAGACTGGTGCGTACATTTGGCAGGACCGAAGACCACCCCCTTAGGTAATAAATGTACGTAACAGCTCCCTTATTACCTCCCCTTAAAAAAATTAATTCTATTAATTAATTTTTTTTTTTTTTTTGAACTTAGTACCCGAGAGAGGTGAGTCAAAACTACAACAATATATATGAAATGCATAAAGTTATACCATATTAAGAAAAGAATATTAAACGAAATCAATATAACTAAATGATAGTATGCATTAAAGCACACATCCACCATCGACCTACTTTGGAACGATGAGGTAATATTCGAAGTAAAAGAAGTTGACAATGAAAATGAAAAAAACCATAAAAAAGATGATAATAAAATTAAACTAAGTTTTCTAAAAAAAATTTGAAACATATGATTTCAAAATGAAAATGAACAGCAACACTGATGATAATCAATGACAAGAGAATCAATAAAACAGAAAAATTGAAAATACAATGTGCAAAAATGAAGCAATGCAAAATTAAACACTTTAAGAATCAACACACTTAATGTTTTCTAACACTAGTATGGTTGACTAGTGATCTAACAGTGAGATATCATAACTAAGACCCGTGAATGCAGATATTACGTGACAACTAAGAAAGTTAGTATATGTGTGATCCATAATTAATTAAATAGATTAAATTGAATTATAGTAATTTATATATATCTCTCTCCACATGTAAGCCTACCTTGCCGTGGTTGGAGAGCTTGAGCGCCTCAATGATCCCGGGAGCTATGCCGGCGGGAGTTTTACTCCTGGCAGGGTCACCCAAGCCGGACAGGTCCTGGGTGAGGGGCCAGACTAAATGGGCTGAGGAGTGGGTGGAACCCTATAGGTGTAGATGCAGAACCCACCGGCGAGTGGTACATGCTCTGGTCTGCACCAATCCACCCCCACTTCATGGGTTAAATGCTTTCTTGCCTCATTCTTCACTGTTTGTCGTCTATCACGCCCACGGCGACCGTTGCCTCAATTGGCTGTGTGTGGTGTACCCGGAAACGGGGCCTCCCAGTACTGAGGCACAGTTAAGTCCCCGATGTCACTTATCGGTGCAGAATTGAGAGAGATGGCTGAGCATCACAATCCCTCCTGTGTTGCAGCATGATGAGAACCCAGCATTGCACACTGAGCTTGGGGGGATCACTTGGGCACCAGACTTAATACTGGCTCTTGACTGGATGGCCGCATGCAGGAGATTTCTACAATGGAGGGTTGGCAGGTGGTGGGTATCGGGAAGTGGCTCTGTGCAGGACGTGAGGATTCCTTGGGAGAGCCCAGAACCAGAGCACAGCATTGTGCAAGCTCTGCATAGTTGGAGAGCCCCCTGGATGACGGGGAATGCACAGTGTGCTACCCCACCTATCCCCAACTGCTAACTTAGAACCAGAAGTGGGGTCCTCTGTATGCGTGCCAGGCCAGGATAAAATGCCTGGGAAAGAGACTGGAGCTCAGAACTCCCTAACTCAAAGTTGCAGGATGGCAGAAAAGCCACGGGAAAGACAGGGCTATTTTGAAGATAACGCAACCATATTTTCACCATACGAGCTCGGACGCCGCCTCGGTAAACAAGGTCCGCGCAGAGCAGTGACACCCCCAGGCTGCTTGCGAATAGTCTACTACTGGGAACATAAACAGATTAGGGATGAGCCCACTCTCCCGTTGAACAGGTGCTAAAGTCGTAGATACTGGGCCAGAAGGCGCACCGGAAACCACAGTATCATGCAACTCGCTTTTTTTTTTCTATGGAGAGTACACCGTCAAATAAATCTCGTTCTGGTGCTCGCCCTGTGGAGCTCCACCAGGCAGGTGCAGTGCCGGGCTCTGAGCCTCGACAGAGCCCACCCTCAGCTACTGGAGGACCCTCTAGACCGTCTTGTGGAGTCAACAGACGGCGGAGGAGAACTACTGACCAAAACAAAACAGAAAAAGAGAAACCCAGAGTGCCACTTGTCATGATGCACTGGAATGCAGAGGGAGTGAACAGCAAGCAGGCTGGATACAGCAAAAAGACAGAGCTGGAAAACATCTTGTATGAGAAGCAAGTCAGTGTTTGCTGTATCCAAGACACTCACTTGAAAGCAGATCAAACCTTTAAAATAAGGGGATATCAATGCTTCAGATCCGACAGAAAAGATAGACGAAAAGGAGGAGTACTTACTCTTGTAAGGAATAACATTCCTGCACACGAAAGGAAAACCTTCATGGATGGAGCAGAATATCAGCTGTTGCAGATAAAGGTAGACAAGATGGAAATAGAACTCCTGAACTATTACTGTCCGAACAACAAACCCCTGAGTCTCAGCTCTATACAGGTACCAGCCACCAACTTTATAGCAGTTGGAGACTTTAATAGCCACTTCCAGAGCTGGGGCTATAACCATCTGGATCACAGAGGTGAAGAGGTTGAAACTTGGCAAGATGATCACTCCCTAATCCTAGTCAATAATGCCACAGATACTCCTACCTTCTACTCCAGAGGATGGCACACAACTTCAACACCAGATCTTGCCTTCTCCACACCAGATATAGCTGGATCTATTAGTAGAGAAGTAGGAGACCAAACTAGGGGGAAGCGACCCCCATCGCCCAATCTTTCTTACTGTCCAGAGTGCAACTCTCAGTACAGGCCCAGCCATTACAAGATGGAACTACAAAAAAGCCAACTGGGGTTTATTCAGGCATCAGGTGAACACGCTGCTGTCTACCCTCAAGGTACAGAACAGAGACATTAATGAAGTGGTGAAAGACTTCAACAGATGCATACTACAAGCTGCAAAAGAAACCATTCCCAAAGGATGCCGGCGTAACTACATACCATACTGGTCCAGCACACTCCAAGAACGTCAGGAAGCCATGGACAGGGCTAGAAAGGACGCAGAGTCTCAGCCTTCACTTGAAACTCACAACAAATGGAAAAAGGCTGTAGCAGAGTTTCAGAGAACAAAGCTAGAAGAAAAACGGAAAAGCTGGAGAACTAAAACGGCATCGCTGAACCTTGAGAAAGACGGCAGGAAACTTTGGAGATTAGTCAAGTCTCTAAATGAGAGCGTTCCTCACCTAGGCAGACTATCACATTGGATGAAGGTGGCAAACTTTTCAGAGGAAAACAAGCTGCAGACTTGTTTGCTAGAAGATACAGTTCAGAAAGCAACTTACCCATTAACATAGATCATCAGAGAGAGATAAGAAAAGAAATACTGGCAACCATGGGACAGACAGATACTCCTGCCCCAATGAGGGAACCCATCACACTAGGAGAACTACAGAAGGCTATTTCCAAGCTTAAGTTTCAAAAGTCACCCGGCCCAGCCAAAATCAGCAACGAAATGCTAGTAAATCTGAGCTCAGCAGCAAAGACAAAACTGCTTGAGATATTCAACCACAGCTGGTTGAAAGGAACGGTACCCCAAGTATGGAGAGAAGCCATCATAATACCCATACTAAAGAAAGGGAAATGTAAGACCGAGGCTGCAAGTTACCGGCCAATCAGTCTCACAAGCTGTGTTGGGAAGACTATGGAGCGAATAGTCAACCACAGATTGAAATGGTATTTAGAGTCTGAGCAGATCCTGGTGCCGGAACAAGCTGGATTTAGAGAATGCTACAGTATAGAAGACCAAGTTACTTACTTGTCTCAAGCAATAGAAGATGCCTTCCAGGAGAAGAAAAGGTCCTAACGATCTGGGTCGACTTCAAGCAGGCCTTTGACAAGGTGTGGAAAGATGGCCTCATTGCAAAACTTAGGAGAAGTGGAATCCAAGGCAACATGATGAAATGGATCCAGTCATACTTGCATAACAGGAGAAACTAGAGTCACTCTTGACGGTCCTGCAGAGCAGAAAAGTGTTGCTCCATCAGGGGGTACCTCAAGGAGGAGTAATTTCCCCAACACTCTTCCTTGTTTACATCAATGACCTGGTGAAAGATCTCCCTGCAGGAGTTAAAGCTGCCTTATATGCAGATGACCTAGTACTCTGGTGCGCTGATGAAAATGTCACCACAGCAAATTATAGAATGCAGCGGGCAGCAGACATGCTAGTGTCATGGGCAGAGAAATGGCTTATCACAATAAACACAGACAAAACCTCCACAACACTGTTCTCCTCGCCCCCAAGGACAAATCAGCTAACATACACCTAGGGACAACCGTGATCAAGGAAGAAAGCTACCCCACCTATCTTGGGGTGACATTTGACCAAAGGCTTACATGGAATAAGCATATTGAAAACGCAGAAGGAAAGGCCCGAAGACGACTAGGCATACTCAGAAAAATTAGCAGGTACCAACTGGGGAGCAAATGAACGAAATCTAAAGAAGATTTATAATGGAGTAATAAGACCAATAAGGGGGGGGGGGGGGGGGGGTGGGGGTGACCACAATTAGAGTTTTAGCTCAGCAGCATGGTCATCAGCTGCTAACTCACATCTGCAGTCTTTGGACAAGGTGCAAAATCAAGCTCTCAGGCTCATTACAGGAGCCATGAAAACTACACCAATAACAGAGATGCAGAAGGTTGCTGGATTACAGACATTGTCCCATAGAAGAGACACAAAAAACCATGATCCAGATGAAAAAGTACAACAGTATGCCAATGCACCCAATGAAGGCAAGACTAGATGATCTGGCATTGGGACGTCTAAAGCGTAGCAGCTTTGTGCATCGGGGGAAAAGACTTATAAGACAGCATCAAGAAGACCTATCCATGAAGACAACACCATTGAAGCCCACCCTATACCCTGTACCATGGGAGCAGGCCAGCAGTGCCCTCCAAATTAATACATCAGTCAGTGGTCTCACAAGTGGATGTGAGTATAATGATCTGCAAAAACGAACTGCTACATTGAGTATGATCCAAGAAAGCTATCCCGATCAATCATGGATACATGCCTATACAGATGGATCAGCAACTAATGCTGTTAGGAATGGAGGTGCCGGTATCTTTATCTCATATCCTGACAACCACTATGAGAATAGGCACATTCCCACTGGTAAATTCTGTTCCAACTATACAGCTGAGGTTCAAGCTCTAGAGCAAGCTGCAAATATGATTTATAACACAAACTCTGACTGCCACCAGGTAGTCATCCTCACAGATGCACTGTCTGTCCTGCAAGCTCTCAAGGGTGGTAAACTCCCGCATCTGAGAAATGAACTAAACAAGGTAGCTGCCAAAAAGAGAACCATACTTCAGTGGGTACCATCTCATTGTGGTGTACCCGGAAATGAAAAGGCAGATAAACTTGCAAAAAAGGGAGGAGAATGTGAACAAGAAGATAATGAAGTCACATACTTTGAGAAAAAGAGAGCTATCCAGACTATCAGAAGAGAACAGAACCAACCCAAAGACGACTATCACACTCTCGACCGGCAGGGACAGATAACTATTTTTCGACTCAGGACAGGGCATAACAAACTGAATAAACACATGCACAAGCTACGATTGTCTGCTTCACCACTGTGCACATGTGGATTAAACGAACAAACTGCTGAACATGTTCTACAGGACTGTCCTCTGTATGACCAGTTAAGAAAGATATACTGGCCGAATGACTCAACACTAAACTCAAAGCTATATGGAGTTAAAGAGGAACTTCAAACAACAGTCGAATTCATCATGAGAACTCGTCTGACGGTGTAATCATCAAAGATGCGATCACAAGAAGAAGAAGAAGAATATATATCTTAATTACTAACAAATAACCAGTTACTAATATATCCTAAGTAATTCCAATATCACTCAATGTCAATCTTCAGTTACAACTAGTTAGTAATCGACGAGACGATGTTCTCAATGTTTCATACACGATAAAATATGTTCTCGAACACGATATGTAGTGTAATATGTTCCATAGGAATAACAAATGTATATTTGTCGCTTTTAACAATGTTTCCATACTAATAAAAAGTTACTGTAGTACCAATGTTGCAGTCCTAATAAAATGTTACTCTAATACCACTGTTCCCGTTCTAATAAAACGTTACTACACAAGAAGTAATGTTATAATCCATAAGTAAGTATATCCTGAAACATATATTTATACGAATACTTCAGTTATATGATCAGTCTTTATAGATGTATAATCAATGAAAATGTACACAGTTATTCATGTTATCGGTGAGGATGTTTCAACATCTGGAAGTGGTTTAGTTTCGACAAGTTCGCTTGGGCATCTCGACAAACAGTCTGCGAACACATTCTTCACTCCAGGAATAGCTCGTATTTCAAAATTGAATGGTTGAAGCGCTATAGCGTAACGCGCTGACTTCGATGATTTTACGTTCTTCGACTTCAGTGCGGTAAGAGCTTTTTGATCAGATTCCACCACAAAGTGTGAGATAAGGAGGTAACGTTCCAGTTTTGTGATTGCCCACACTAACGCAAGGAGCTCTTTATCTAGAACGGAGTATTTGAGTTCGCTCTCCGTAAGTTTTCTGGACACGTACATCACCGGAAATAAGGTGCCGTTATATTCCTGCATCAAAACTGCAGCAATAGCGTAAGAAGATGCATCACTGCGAAGGATGAAAGAGAGATTTTTGTTAGGCAACCTCAAAAAAGGTTCTTTTGAAAAAAATCGTTTTATATAGTCTAACGCCGTTTGGTGATCCTGCGACCACTTTATTACATTAGATGTGCCTTTTTCAGTAGAGACGAAAAAGGTGCAGTTATAGTAGACAAATGAGGGATGAATTTTGAATAGAACTGTATTAGTCCTAAAATAGACCTAACTTGTTTTTTTTGTCTTAGGTGCTGAGATGTTTAAAATTTTAGAGACGTTACTGTCTTCTGTATACATGAAACCATGACCTATGCGGTGACCCAGAAATGAGATGTCATGAAAACCGACAAAAGCCTTTGAAGGTTTTGCTGTTAAGTTATAATCCCGTAAAGTAAAAAGTAAAGCTTTTAATCCATGAATATGTTCATCCCAAGAGTCACTGAATAGACAGATGTCATCTATATAAGTAATGACATCGGGACGATGAGACAATATGCGGCGCATCATGCGTACAAAGATAGCTGGCGCATTCATTAATCCGAATGGCATAAAATTCCATTGAAAAAGACCCCGTGGCGTCGAGAAAGCGGTGAATGGCTTTGCTTTAGGAGTTAGTGGCACTTGCCAATAGCCCTTTGAAAGGTCAAATTTCGAAAAGAATGTGGCATGAGATAATCTCTCCAATAAGTCGTCTAAAAGAGGTAACGGTTCCGCATCGAATTTTGTAACTTTGTTCAATTTCCTGTAATCTACGCAAAGACGTATATTATTGTCCTTCTTCCTAATGATTACCATAGAAGAAGAATATGGTGATGAAGATGGTTCAATTATATTTAATTGAAGCATCTCATCCAATTCCTTATCAACCTTATCACGAAAGTGTAAAGGGATAGGATATGGGCGAACTCGAATAGGCGTATCGTCAGTCAGAATAATGTCATGTTGGATGACTGACGTATGACCTGGGATGTCAGTGAGGACATCCTCATACGAGTGTAGAATATTAGAGACTTGCTGACGTTGATCAGCCGAAAGAGTAGATGAGATTGTAACATCATTCCATTTCTCAGTGGAATGGAGTGGTACAACTGGTATTGGTAGTTGTACATCTTCGAAAGAAGATTCTTCTTCTTGGATGACTGACAAACTAGAATAGTGTTGAATAGGAGGTGTAGGATCGTCAGTTGCCTGGAACACTGACTGTAGATAATCAGGACGTGAGTAATACTCCTTCAACATGTTAATGTGGAAGGTTTTATGTTTACCATTAACATCAACGATGTAGTCGACATCGGATATTCTTGAGATGATCCTGAAAGGACCTCTCCAGGTAATTAAAAGACGATTGTTATGCGCAGGTAGTAATACAAAAGCTTCGTCACCAGGAATAAGCTGGCGAAGACGTCTATACTTGTTTGCAAATAGACGAGCTTTTTCTTTGGCTTGTTCGGATGATGCAGTAGCTAGTCTACAAGCATCTATGATTCTCTTTCTCAGAGAGATCACATACTCATAAGAGGATTGAGTTTCCTCTTCAATATTCTCGTCAACCAATAAGTCGTGGATTAACGACATAGGACCGCGTGGTTGCATGCCAAAAACAAGCTGGAATGGAGAAAACCCCGTGGCTTGATTTTGTACTTCGCGATACGCAAACAGAGCCGCGGGTATGACCCGATCCCAGTCTTGGGGATGGTCTTGGGTCATCTTACCCAACAACTGCTTGAGTGTCCTATTGAGACGCTCAATTAACCCATTTGACATCGGATGATAAATAGAACTAAGAGATCTGTCTATATCTAATGTTTTCATAACTTGAGACATGGATTCAGAAATGAACTGAACCCCATGATCCGACAAGATTTTCCGTGGAAAACCAATGCGTGAGAAGATTAACATCAATGCCTCTGCTACACTGGCAGATGAAGTGTTCTTGAGAGGGATGGCCTCAGGCCAACGAGTGCACATATCAATGCACGTAAGAATATGCGTATGCCCTCTAGCAGATGGAAGCATCGGACCAATAATGTCTATAGCCATTTTATCAAATGGTCTAATCGGGATGTCCGCAGCTTGAATAGGAGCCGCATGAAATGGACCCCGTACCTTAACTTCCTGACATATCACACAAGACCGACAGTAGAGAGTGATGTCCCTATGGACGCCTGGCCAGTAGAATGCCGAAAGCACTCTGGATTTGGTACGCGAAAAACCCATATGGCCCGCACATTGCGAGTCATGCGCATGTCGTAATATATACGAGATCTCATAGAGGATGGGACTAAGATCTGATAACATAAGGATGAATCCTTTTCCCGTATTACTCTAACCAAAATCCCATTTTTAAGTATAAAGTCATGTCTAGATTTTGCAAGTTTGTTGCTGGTATTCTTTTTGTTCACATAATGAAAATTTTTTTTTAATGAATCATCATTCTTTTGCAATGTTGCAAACAACTCCCGTGAAATAGGAGCATCATCATCACAAGTAGTATGAACTGTAGGTTCAATAGGTGTATCATGCGACATATTAGTAGCTTGCGCTCTAGTCACTACTGCATTTGCAGTTTGAATATGTCGCTCTTCCCATTCAGCAATTTGCTGTGGTGTACACTCTTTAATACCATGTATGCGACCAAGTATTACGTCACAAATTGGATTCGGAAGGAGACATGCCTGTATCTTTCCTGAAAAAAATGGTGTGTTAAGGTCAATAATAGCGGTGGGAAATGTTTCAATCGTGCCACCGAAAGTCACACACTTGACAACCCTGCCCGTGGCACAACTTGGGTTGATCAGCGAAGTCCGGACGCCCACAGTGCTACAACCTGAGTCAAATAGGATAGAGCATGAAATGTTATTGACAAATCCCTTGTTAAACGTAAGAGAGCCCTGTCCCTGGTGTACTGACGCAGCAGTGGCCGTACAGACTGCAGGTAGACTAGGCAAGGTATGTCCGCAACGCAGCGTCGTGATCGCCTTAGGCTGGAACAGAGTCGAGCATTCTGGACAGTCTTTCACCTGGGTACAATCAAGAGAACAAGACATAGCATTGTGAGTTTCAGCTACTTTACCCTGTTCAATGTTAGCCTGTGTATCACTTAAAGCGACATTAGAATGTCTACGTGTATTACTCAACGATCTTTCTCGTCGGCGCGATCGATTGTGATTATTGTCATTAAAATTGCCACAATTGTAGTTTCTGCCTGAGTTAAAATTTGGATGAGTCCGATAATTTGTAGAATGATCGTTATGATGTTGGTTAAATGGTTTATTTCCAAAAAATTGTCTGTTTTGTGAACCCTGAGATTTTGATCTCCAGTTTTGTTTATTATAATGTCCTTGATTATTATTAAAATTATTGTTACCAAAATCTCGCGATCTGTGAGCATGGATCCAAGAAACATTAAATGGAGCAGATTGTTGAAATTGCTTCCCTTTGTAAAAGTTATCATTGTTAAAATTGTAATTATTTCCCTTATTGACATACCTGTCAGTACTAGAGGAACGATTGCGTGAAAAATTGTTTTGTTGTGCTGCAAAAGCAACAGGCAATTCATTCTTAATCTGTGCATTACTCAGATCCATGGTTGGGTGAGCAGTGCAAAAATTTTTTGCATGTTCTTCTAAGTCTTTCATTGATAAAGGTTTCCGTTCGTGTAAAAATGCGAGAAATGTAGGATTTACAGACGATAGTACCTTATCGCGCATCAGTAAATCGAAGAGACCTTCATACGACTTTTCAATTTTGGATAATTCGATCCATCTTTCGAGGGTTAGTCGTATGTGTTACAGAAAATCGCTGAAATTTCTGCTTTGATTGCGGTAGCAATGTACGAAATCTTAATCGTATTCATCTTCTGACATTTGAAATTTCTTCAGAAGTGCGGCTCTAAGAGCATTATAATCATTCTTTCTCATTAATACTGGTAGTATGATAAAACTGCTAAAGCATCCCCAGTAAGTAACCCTGGATAAATATGTACAGTATAGCGCTTTATCCACGTTATAAGACACACAAGTGGCCTCAAATCCTATCTAGGAAGAATATCACGTCATCAGACGGGGATTAAATTTTTGGTAATTTAAGGTGAATTTCCTTAAATGGTCATGTCTGGATGATTGGTAGTTTGGCTTTCAAAAGTTCTCTGAGAATTATCTTCCTGAGTTAACCTAAGTCTCTCATATTCTGACTCTGCTAATTGCAGTTCATGCTGTCGGTTTCTTTCATTCTCTTCCATCTCAAGCTGAAATCGTAATGTATTTTGTTCAGCTATTAATCTTCTTTCTTCCATTTCCTTTTTAAGTCTTTCTTCAGCCTCCTTTTGTTTCTGTTCTGCCTCTCGCTGAAATCGTTTCTCTTCTAATTCAGCGGCTAGTCTCATTTTTTTCTCGTCTTCCTCAGCCTGTAATCTCATCTTCTTTTCACTTTCCTCAGCGGCTAATCTCATTTTTTTATCATTCTCCTCAGACTCAATCCGTTTTTGATCTGCCTCAAATTGAAGTTTTTCTAGTCTTAAAGTTTCTAACTTTCTCTGTTCGGCTTCTATTTCTTTAGCTTTCTTATATTCTGCAAGTGCTAATGCTTTTACTTCATTATGAGCCATCTGAAGAGCTTTTGCTTTCTTAATAAAATAGTCTAAGGTAGACATTTTTCAATATTATTATGTAATAATACTACTTAAAAGTGTTACTACAACTAGTGGTCTTCGTTCCTGTCCTAGAACGGTAAAATCAAGTTATATAATAGGCAATAATATTAATAATTAATAATGTAATTTATAACATGTAATGGTGTGAAAGCAATAACGTGACAGACAACAGTACAATACTGACACGACACGATAATCAAGACAAATGACTACAGTCGTAGAAATCAAATAAAATGAAAATGTGGAACTAAAATAGAATGTCGTAAAAAATTACGATGACATCTACGATCCAATAATGCACAAGACAATTGACAACACAGTGTAAAAACATATGCTTTGTAAAAAACTGAACGACAGGAAGATTAGAAGGACGCATAATACAAACAAAATTCATCATAAAACTAAATACGAGTAAAAATAACTACGAAAACCACAATTAAAACTTGACGAAACAGCTAAACAACTACTATTATAAGGAACAATTAGCGATCGGAACTTCGGCAAGGTTTCTAGCCTTGTACCGGAATTATCGCTCAATTGAAACTTACAAAATGAGCCCTACAGAACGTCTGACGAAGAGCCCGAATTGGCTTCGAGATGGATCTCGTTCGTCAGATCAACCTCCCTACCTCCCACGAAGAATACAACACATATATCATGTAACATGAAAAATATAAATGTGGACATAACTACATGAGGCACAGCTAAACGTAATAAAGTGTACAACGAAAACACGTTATACTCATCTCGCGTGCAGGTAAAAAATCAATGTGCCTCGTCTCCGTGGATTTAGTACGCTTGAGACAACGAAATACTCTGTTTCGAATACTTGAGTTCTGCCAGATGAGGACTAACAGCTGAGGTCCCACGTAGTCATACACTGATGTAGAACTTGAGATTGAGGTTCAATGTACCTTGACCTTGAGGTAGCCGTTATGAAGAATATGAGTTGTTAGAGAATCCACGTACTTTCAACTAGTGTGGAACTTGTGAGGTAATTCCCGTTTTGAATCTTGAGCAATTCAAGCCACACCGGCCACCATTTACTGATAGTGCGTTTCTTCTGAGTTTCCATAGATGGTTTTCTATCGTGCTGATAATAAAACGCGAATCCACACAACTGTCAAATAAGTTCAACACACAACGATGTAAACTTCAGGCATGTTAATCAAAGCCTGCCGTGAAGTGAAGTAAACTGTGAAGGCTGGTAGAACAGTTAACATGGTTTATTGACGACATAAGTTCAACGCTACGATACACTGTTCTTGACTAGGACAATCACATAAAATGCATGACAAGAATACTGATAGTGCGTTTCTTCTGAGTTTCCATAGATGGTTTTCTATCGTGCTGATAATAAAACGCGAATCCACACAACTGTCAAATAAGTTCAACACACAACGATGTAAACTTCAGGCATGTTAATCAAAGCCTGCCGTGAAGTGAAGTAAACTGTGAAGGCTGGTAGAACAGTTAACATGGTTTATTGACGACATAGCCCAATGGGCTGATCACCCGTTGGCTTGTCACACCGATTACGGAAACAACGGCAGATGGATCTATTTGTTGTTGCCCTAAAGACGCCGCTAGGCGTGATGGGAAACTACAACAGAGAAAATCAATCTGCTGTTGCCCTTAAGACGCCACAAGGCGTGATGGCCTCTGACTGCTTGGTCGGTCTTTGGCTAAGGACGGAAGAAGAAGAAGAAGAAGAATTGACGACATAAGTTCAACGCTACGATACACTGTTCTTGACTAGGACAATCACATAAAATGCATGACAAGAATACTCTGGTGAATGATGATGGTTTGGTACTGTGGTGGGATCCTTTCAAAGATGTTCCTTACATTCAATTAATACGAATCCAGTAATGTTCAAGCTAGATAAAATGTCCGTTGACCTTGCTTGAGGTCATCCAACTAAGCATGTACTCCCATACCACGAACTCCCGCATTCGTCCAATAAGAGACTGTTTCTATCCAAGACATAGTTCCATATAACGTATACTCAATATATATTCACTGGTACATATATGAAGAGGTATCTGAGTTAGTATCTTTAGGTTTTAACTAACCTCTCAAAAATCATGCCACGACTTTGGCATTACAATAAAGGCGTTTACACATATGAATACTGCAATCAACTTCTTTCCGTCGTAGGAATCCTCCTTCTACGATCGATCTCAGAGGCTATCAACTCCGTAGGTCCATTCTAGGGATAACATTACAAGATGGATCCCCGCTAGACTGATACAAGGAGCAGCCTTAAAAACTACACGTTATCACTCACTAATCAATACAAATATGAGGGGCGACAACTTACATAATACTTTCCATATTGGCTTCGACCTGAAGACCAATATCGCAATAAGGATGGCTATCCACCATACTTGCCACGAACACAAGAAATATTCCCACGGACATCACAATGGTTTCGTACAGCCCCAGACA
>JAMPIV010008868.1:0-17790 GCA_024509875.1 Oreohelix idahoensis | reverse complement strand
GTTGGTTTTAAATGTTTGTTTTTTGGGGGTTGATTATGGGGTTGATTATGGGAGAGGGGGTGATTATGATAGAGGGAAAGTGGGGTGGTATGGTGTTGTTATATTAATTTGGATTAAATGTTGAGATGGTTATGGGATTGGGGTGGGGAAGTGTTTGTGAGAATATTGAGGGGTAGGTTTTGTGATGATTGGGGAATAAGGATGGGATTTTTGGGGGGGTTATGAGTAGTTGAATGGGGAATTTTGGGGGGGTGTGGTATTAAGGTTGATGGGTGGGGTTAGGGGTGTGGTTGGGTGTTTGGGATGAAGTGTATTTTGTTGAGTATATGGAGATTGGGGGGGGTGATGGGTGAAAGATTTGGTATAAATAGTATATTTGTTTTGTTAGTTTTATTTTTTTTTTTTTTTTTTTTATTTTGTTTATGTTTGTTTTTTTAAGTTTTTTTTTTTTATTTTTTTTTTTTATTTATGTATTTTTGGGGGTATTAAGGTTTGGGAGCACCTGAAAGGGCAACATAATGCCCTTTGAAGAGCAGAAATGTTGTGCAGGTAAAGAAGGAAGACACAGAGAGATAGGGAAAGATTCTTCACGGAACCATTCAAGTTAGCCCAAAAAAAATGTTCCAGCAGCCATGGTCGGGAATGCTAAACATCATGAAAGAAGAGGCGGAAGAACACCTTAGAATTACCTATTCAGGTAATCACAAAGACTGCAACACGCCAGGCTTTAGATAGCCCAGTAAGTCAGGAGCTGTATTCAACACCAAGCCTCCAACATTGCAAGAAGTAGAAAGCATTATCCAGAAAGCACAGTGCAAGTCAGCTCCAGGTCCTAAAGGTGTCCCATATGTTATGTATAGGAGGTGCCCTGAGGTGCTCAGATGACTGCTCCATTTACTGAAGAATGGGGGGAAAACCCAACTTGTAGCCTAAGCAAGGCATGGAGAAAGGTGAACATCCCGAAGAAACAAAATTCCACAGACTTCAGTCTCACTACTTAATGTGGAAGGATATTCTTCTCAGTGATGGCTAGAAGGCTCACCACCTACCTCCTGGTAAATTGGAACATTGACACTACCATCCAGAAAGGTGGTACACCAGGGTGTCTAGAGCATGCCACAATAATCTGGGAAGCAATTCAAAAGGCAAAGTCTGACAGAACAAACCTCCATGTAATCTGGTTGGATCTAGCAAATGCTTATAAATCCATTCTACACCAGATGTTGTGGCAAGCCCTAGAAATGTATCATGTTCCACAAGAAATTGTAGTAATGCTGAAGCTGTATTTGTCGCAGGGTTCTCAAGTCAGATTTTCCAACCAGTAGAGTACACTAACGAAGTTGGATTTTACCTTCAAATTGAATATTTGCGGATGTGATGTGCCATCTATTAGATACTAATCTTGTTGGCTATACAGGTAATCAATCCTCAGTGCGGCTGAAGGAGTGGCAAAAGGTCCCCAAAAAAATGTAAAAGGATCCCCTTTACATGCCTGTAGAGGCATATTGGGAATACGGTGTTAGGCCCATATTATCTCGACCATCGGCACACTAGGGGTAATGTGGTCTTCATCATGCCAGCCACCTTAACCTTCCCAGAGTTGCTTTGGTACCCAATTAGGGCTGTGTAAACGCAGGAGCCGTTTGCAACCTAAAAAATCGTTCCTCAACTGGGGATCGAACCATGGACAACTGAGCTATGAAGCGTGGGGCACTTATTCTGCCTGACGTTAACTGCTGCTTTATACTTCATATGACACTTGTAGATAAAATATATGATAAGCTAAAATTTCTTAAGCAATCCATTTCTTTAAGAGCGTCAATATTACATGGCTTTGTGCCTGTTAATTTGGTGCAATCAATTTCTTCAATTTGAATGCCATCTAGAGATCGAACTCGACTTTCCATTGATTCATAATTTTATAATTTAGATTGTTTCCCTTGATTTAGCTAGACATACACTTTATTTTTTAGTTAACTTGATTATGGCCCCTGATTGGTTTACATTTCTTTACGAAAAACTGTAATTACTCATAATTACACTATTAAATTATCAAATAATTGACTGATTATTGTATTTTCATCGGGAATACACAACTATGCCAAGTTTCAGAGCTATTGCTCATCTGGAAGTGATTGAAAAATCGATTGCAAGAATTGACAGTGACATGAAAGTGACATACAAGTGAAGTTAAATAAAAGCGTGTGAAAACTGTATCATAGAATGTTGAATGATGACTGAAAAACTAATTTACTCACAAAAGTAGGTCAGACAGTTTTAAAACACTTCTATTTCTCTAGATGGTATTTACAATCTCTCCAGTTATCAATTATTCTATTTCCAGCGATAAATTATTATGTCTCCATCGATGACTTTATTGTTGGAAAAATTTATGGAAATAAAAAGAAATCATGTACAACAAAAGAATAAGATTCTTCAACTGAAATGTCAAGTCAGTCTTATTGTATGGCTCAAATGTCAAGTCAGTCTTAGTGTCAAGTCAGTCTTAGTGTATGGCTCAACAATGTGAACAGCAATAAAATACCAACCAAGAACTTATAGACTTTCATGAATGAGTGTTTGCGTTGAATAGAAGGATTGGGACCAGAGACGCAACCGCAGTCATAAATGCAGTCAGCGACTCATAGCTTGACTGCTTGCGTCAGGGTCAGCGAACCAGAGCTGACCAAGACCCTACTCCACGTCCAAGTGGTGGTCCTGGAAACAGGCTGCATCACTGCAGTCTGGCTGAGTGAGTAGGGATATAAGAGGGAAGGCTAACCCGGTCCCAAAAAATGCCGTGCTGAAGTCGGATGTGGCATCCGAAAGGCGCAGCTTGGCTGTCAACGGACACAACGCAACCAACGTCCTTTTTAGGACGAACGAGGAAAAAGAAGAACAGAAGGATTGAAGTGGTACGTCAAGATCACTAATGTGGAACTGATGACAAGATCACTAATGTGGAACTGATGACAAGATCACTAATGTGGTACTGATGACAACATCACTAATGTGGAACTGATGACAAGATCACTAATGTGGAACTGATGACAAAATTACTAATATGGAACTGATGACAAGATCACTAATGTGGAACTGATGACAAAATTACTAATGTGGAACTGATGACAAGATCGCTAATGTGGAACTGGTGACAAGATCACTAATGTGGAACTGATGACAAGATCACTAATGTTGAACTGATGACAAGATCACTAATGTGGAACTGATGACAAGATCACTAATGTGGAACTGATGACAAGATCACTAATGTCGAACTGATGACAAGATCACTAATGTAGAACTGATGACAAGATCACTAATGTAGAACTGATGACAAGATCACTAATGTAGAACTGATGACAAGATCACTAATGTAGAACTGATGACAAGATCACTAATGTGGAACTGATGACAAAAACCAAATAAGTGTCAATGGAACAAGAGATGAGACGAAAATCCCGAAGATGGTTTGGGCACACTTTGAGGAAATTTGTGTACAGAATTACACGACAAACCTTGTTCTGGAATCGTCAGGGTGACAGAAGTAGAGGTTGACAGAATTACAAGACAGACCATGTTCTGTAATCGTCAGTGGGAGAGAAGTAGAGGCTGACAGAAGTACAAGACAGACCTTGCTCTGGAATCGTCAGGGTGAGAGAAGTAGAGTGTTGCGAGAGGTTCAGATGTTATTGAAAGTAATAAGCTATCCTGGACATAAAGGTGTATCAGATGATACCAGGATAGTGCCAGATAAGAGTCTGGTCTTATCAGTAATACCCCTTTCTCTGAAAAAGAGTAAAGGTGTATAGACAACAAAGGTAGGGTCAAGCTGTATAGATTCCCAGAGAAGATGGTAATTTAGTACTCTGAGTCCTTATGGGCTACCTCTCAAGATCCTCCTCTGTTAATATGGTAATTATTATTAATATTTTTAACTCTGCTAGGGGTAATTATTTAATTAAATTCACCAACAAGGAATAAAACTTACCTTAAAGAATTTAAGTAAGTCTGCTGGTAAATATTTACAATTTATTTGTACATTTACTCTTTTCTGTTTGAAAAGTTTTAAAAGAACTCATGTTACAAAAGTAAATAAATAATAAAAATGTTCCACAAAGTCTTTCACTGTATTAAGATGTCTATCAATATGGAGTGGGTTTGAAAAAAAATCGAAAAAAGGTGATTCGTCTTACGAGGACAAAAGACAAAGAAAGTAGTCTACGTTACGGCCACAAGGCCTTCGTCAGGAAAAGAAAGAAAGTGAAGGCTAGATAGGAGACATAAGAACTTAAAGAAATATAAAAATAAATAAAAATAATAATAATAATAATAAAAATAAAATCTAGGTACTTCCCTGAAGGCGAAGCATGGCTGAAAAGGAAGTGACTTCTGACCCCGGAAGTACACAATACTTACTAAGAAGCTAAAAACTAAAAAACGAAACTGAACAAAAAGCTACCCAAATATAATAAAAGTGGGGACTGGAAATAGAAGAGGACAGAATAAGTAGGAGATAAATGAATATGAAATAAAAAATCAAGACAAATTAGAAAACGTGTACATCCATACATATTATGGAGGATGGCATAAAAATAGAGGAATAGGATAAGAGTGGAAAGAGTCCAAATAGAGCAAGAGAGGAAAGGGTGACCTCAGACAAAGGTGTGGAAAGTGTTGAGACCGGCTGGTTTTAGACACCCCATACGGTGGATAAGACGGTTCTCAAGCTGTTCTCGGCTGGCAGTGTCAGAGGAGCAGGATCGGATCGCAGTGACCTGGATGTCAGGAAGGACCCATTGAAGTGTGTGGCAACTGGTGTGGACTTTTGCTGAGAGATGTCATTTAAGTGCTGGCTGAATCTGTCCCCAAGTCGTTTGCCTGTTTGTCCAATATAGGTTTTGCAGCAACGTTTACATATGATCGTATAAATGACATTACGCGATTCACACGTTAAGCTACTAGTGATGGAGTACGTAGCCTTAGGAAAGGACACCTTCTGGGTTGAGATGACATACTTGCACGTATGTCGTATGTACCATTGTTTTGACAAACTGTATCAGACTGTTAATTAACCTTATATGTTGTATGTACCATTGTTTAGACAAACTATATCAGACAGTTAATTAACCTTATATGTTGTATGTACCATTGTTTTGACAAACTGTATCAGACTGTTAATTAACCTTATATGTTGTATGTACCATTGTTTAGACAAAATATATCAGACAGTTAGTTGACCTTGTATGTTGTATGTACCATTGTTTAGACAAACTATATCAGACAGTTAGTTGGCCTTGTATGTTGTATGTACCATTGTTTAGACAAACTATATCAGACAGTTAATTAACCTTGTATGTACCGTTGTTTGAACAAACTATATCTGACAGGTCATTGACCTTATATGTCACCATTTTCCTGGTCACCCCCTACAGGAAGCTTACACTAAACATCCACAAGCTCTTACTGTGATGGTATCTGTAGCTATTTGTTTGACATGATGATGTTGCCACCTCATTACCAGCCTTATAATAGTGCCTGTACAACATCCGGAGGCAGCAATATTACCACACTTTCTTTGTCTCATCAGAGATCACAGAAACTACAAGAGGCCTGATATGATAGTGAACTCTATACAGAGCAATACAACAAGAGGCAATCTGATCATCAGAAGTTGTCCCACCTTCGATCAAGTGTTTTGGCCCTTTTATCTACTTTACACTCTGTAAGGGGGGGGGGGGGGGGTAGGGGGGGGGGGGGGGGGGGGGGGGGGGCGGTGTACTTGGGTCTTGACTTCCAAGTGTCAGCCTCCTGTTTTTTAAGTGCAGAGAATTGAACCCATTCCATCTTGGTTGCAGCTTTCAAGTCAACTTCTATTTCCTGCCAGCTGGAGGCAGTTGTGAAAATGCAGATGTTACATCTGTGTAGAAAACAAATTATTGTCCCAACTTTCATAGACCCCAGAAACTACAAGAGGCCTTATTAGAAATGCTTGTTTGTTATTTCAGTGTTTTATTTATTTATTTCAAATGTTTTTTTTAATGTGCGTTTGAAAAGTCACTGCCCATATAAGGTCTTATTTTATGTAGACAATAATTGTGTGCTCTGTATATTTGTGCATGTTTGTGTTTATAAGTATGTACATGAGCATTTGTCTGTACATAAGAGTATGTGTTTGTTTATGTAAGTATGTCTGTGTATGTGTGCATGTGAGTATGTCTGTGTATGTGTGCATGAGTGATGGCAATAATGAGAAAATCATTGCAGAAAAACGTTATCTCCCCTACATTTAAAAACTGTATTACAAGTGTCATAAATACAAAGAGAAATCAAGTCCAACACAAAAATATCAGTATTCAACTTCAGTGTCAAGGCCGTTCAATTATATAGCTCTAGTTTATAGCATTCTGAAATGTCCAGGGTAAACGGGTTTTTTGGGAGACACAAAAACACACATTGTAGAGAACTGGATTCAGAAGTCAAAGATAAGTCTGACACAATAGCCAACTTTTCAACCACTACTGATTCTACATCCGGTCATGTTGGTTGCAACCGCCTTTGTGCAAAGACTGGTGTTTTCTTTCCCAAATGTACAGACTTCGTTCTTAGTACATTTATATATCTTATGGGTATATTTCCATTTCTTACTGGGCCGGTTAGCTCAGCATTTTCTTGGTCAACTAATTTTTGTCGCACTCACTTCTTTCCATTTAGACTTCGATGCAGGTCCAAGTTCACCACTGTCTGTTTTTACGTCTTTATTGTATATTTCATGCTTTTTCTTTGCCCAGCACTCATGCTATGACTTCAGTTCAGCCTTTGCGATATCTGCCTTTGTCAACTGAGTCTCCTTAGTCTTACATGACACCTTAGATTGTCAGTCGTCATTACTATCTTCTAGATTTTCCTTTTGACATCGGTTTCATGTGTATATTCATGAGTACTCTGTAAGTCATTTCACACACTCAGATTATTTCCGACTTTTTCTTGCGCCTGTATTTTAGGCATTGCATAGCCCTTAGCGTGACTTACTTCTCACGCTATTATTTTGCACGGACACTTTTGTCACCCTATATTGTTCCTCGTATCATCTATCTCTTGGCTACTTTTACTACTGCCTTTTCTCCTTTATTGAAGAAGAGTTTGCCTATCATAACACAGTGGTCAAGAATTTGCACGGCCACATTCGGTAGAATAAAGTTAATATTTTCATCCAATAATATCCTACGGTTACCAAACATACATTTTCTTTTCCTTATTTGCACGAACGCATCCTCGATGGGGATCGGGGCCTCATTGATGCAAGATTATTCTGGAACTCTACACCCTGTCACGTATGTGTCTTGAAAGCTAACTGCAGCGAAGTGAAATTACTCGGTTCTAGATCATGAGTTATTGGCTATAGTTTGGTCGATACTCAAACTACAGAGGTTCCTCCTCGGCGCACACTTTATAGTGGAAACTGACCTAAAAGCTCTTACGGCTATTCAGAACAATGATTTAAAGAGCTCAAAATCCACTCGTTATGCTATTTCCTTGCAGCCATTTCACTTTTCAATTCGAGCAATCCGAGGTTCTGACAATAACTTACTTACTTAGTCATTCCCCTTCTACCGTGAGGTGTAGAGATTCTGACAATAATACGTCTGACATACTTTCCAGATGCCCACAGGATTCTCCCGGGCCACTGGACCACTGATATTGTGCCGCCACTACGCTGACACAGCATCACTGATGTACTTTTGCCTTGGTTCGATGATGCAACGTAATACTTTCGTTTGGAGCACTACCCTCCCCAGTGGATATGTCGTCTTCGTATACGCCAACTTAACTATTGTGTGCACATTATGAACTAACTTGACTTTTGTAGTGACTATGAGTGATTTTATTTGCCAACCATTAACATATTTTATTTTAATGACTCCTTTTGGCTAGTAGCTTAGCATACTTTTCAGCTAGTGTGGAGTTATTTGTTGTAATTCACTTATGTGCGCATGTCTATCGATGGATATAAAGCTTCAAAGAGCTACTTGACTAGTGCAGTTTTGATTAATACATTATTTTCTTTAACTTTCATGTGATACATTAATAACATTTTATTCATACACAACAGTTAGTTGCTGAACTGTTAGCAAGTGACAGTATTAGTTAAACGAAACATCTCATTTCGAATCATTTCGTTAGTAAACATTTAGCGAGTGTTTTTTCTGACACTATTATTTATTCTCATTACGCAGCACTTTGTTGTGCAACAGTAGCAACTATTTGGGCGTGGTATTAGTTACTGATACCAGTGATAAGCTCCTTAATAGTGCTACATAAGTTACTTATCTTATTTTTTTCTCTCGCCTATCATCATCTATTTAGAATTGCTTTCTTTTCTTGTTGTAATATTAGTATTGTTTTTTGTTCCATTTGAGTTTACCACACATGTGTTTATTTACACACAATCCACTTTTCAATTTAATTTGTTACCATGGTTTCATCATTGTTTTCTTTCACAATACACATTTCATTGGTGGTCATTCTCCATTTCATTTCATCTGCTCATTTCACTTTCCACTTATTGGTTTCTATTTAGGCCATAGTTGATATATTTCATCTTTGTTTGAATTTGATGTTTGATCCTCTCTACATACTTCCATCCCACTAGTGTTGGTTTCTTTATGATGACTTAACATATCTTGTATCTCTCTGTTGTTATAATAGAATTTGATCGACCTCACATTTTTGTTCGGTATAATTTTCGAAAGAAAGAGGGGGTCGATGTAATCTGTTAAGTCCTTTTTCGCATGGGAGTTAAGTGTTTGGGATTCTCACGTGCGGGTCTAGTTTTTTTTTTTTACAGACACGCTTGTGAGCACATCTAAAGTTATGAGATGTGTAATTATTTGCGTGCCTTCGTGCACTATATTTGAACAAAGTAGAGCAACTGGGTGTGTTTTCTTTAAAAGAAAAAGTTTAAATAGACACGATAAGTGAATCACAAAATTGGGGAGACAAATGGGTGAGCTGAGGCAAATAGGAAAGCTGATCTCACATGTCAATCCTTTAGTTCACGCCTCAGTGCAAATGTACTGGGTTGAAACGAGAAAAACTATAATCGCGGATAAAACAGTATCTGGCAGGGCTTCGGCACGGTTGGTTATGGCGTGCTGCTAGTGTGTCCAGGGCTTTTTGCTGAGCATTGTATGAATGGTAACACATTGCACCTTCATGGAAGATATCCTATATATTATTCAAATCTTCGTAATGAAAAAACTAGGAATATAAGAACTCATCACCACAGAGCCTACACCATCCTTGAGATGACGGGGGTTAGTGAGTCCGGTCAAATTTGATATGGATTATTTGTATCAACGTGCATATGTCTGCCATTATAACCTTTGATGATTTACTGTCTATGATGTCGATGTTCCCGTCTTCAATAAACTGTGACTGATGTGCTACATGGTTCCAGCTTACTTGTCTTACCAGTTGGTCCATCTTATGACCCTGACATTACTGTTGTGTTGGTTGCATCACGTTAAACAAATCTAACAGACCCTAGATATTCGCTCAAATATAAAACAACTGGCGGCCACTACCAGTAAGCCCGACATTTCTGACATCAACATTGTCAGCTGTGCCAGTCAGCAGCACCAACACACAGCACCCCAAACAACAGCGGTAACAACTATATTCAGTAATCACAAAATGTACACTAGCAATGAGAATGTTTATATGTAAGTAATCAAAAATATAGTCCTGATTAAGATAGTCCGGATTAAGATAATCCTGATTAAGATAGTACTGATTAAGAAAGTCCTGATTAAGATAGTCCTGATATAGGTGAGACAGATATTTGTCAAAAAGGGCACTGATAGGTCAGCTGAGGGTAAACTGGTATGTAGCATATGGGTCTTCGCCTTCCAATGTGGGGTCGGGGGCCTAGCACCCTCCCGGTGGAAGAAAACTCCGTTTTTTGGGGGGAAAGGGGGGGTGGGGGATGTGGATAGTCACCAGGAATTGTGAATTAATTGGGTGCGAGGCTTTCTGGCAGGGGACCCAGCTGTTCTAGGGGGGGGTTACCATTGCCTCTGTAAAGAAGCTAAAACGATATTTTATGGTCAATGAATTGTTCCTTAACTAGCAATGACTTGTTCCTTAACTAGCGATGACTTGTTCCTTAACTAGCGATGACTTGTTCCTTAACTAGCGATCACTTGTTCCTTAACTAGCAATGACTTGTTCCTTAAGGGGAATAACTACAGTGAAAACTAACTTTTGTTCTAATAACATTTTCAAACTTTGTATGTGCTCAATAGACACAGTATATGTCCATGAACCAAATTCCACAGTTTATTTTGTTTAAAAAACCATTTGGTTCCCAAGGTAACCAAAAAAAAAACATCCGCCATCTTGGATTTTTCACCACTTTTTCGAGAGCTAAAAAACTTATTGTTTTCCCATTCGACCCAAAACTTTAATCAAATTTGCCACAACACCATGTTGGTGAACTGGACAATTAAAACAGTTTTGTCACATCGCTTTTTTTGATAAGTTTTAAAAACTCTAATTTTTAATGATTTTTTTTAAAATATTTACACTTAATTTGTTATTAAAAAAAATGACCAAAATATTTTAAACAATTATATTCAAAGCCAATTACCAAAATATCAAAAAAAAAAAAAGCATGTGGACAATTTATAAAGGTAGGAAGTGTTGTGTGACTACATGCATGCCAAAATTTCAGACTGATCTATTTAGATAGGTTTTTAAAAAAAATAACATTTTTTGTTAATCAATTGTTTAGTTTTCGAGAAAAAATGGACATTATAGTCACCGAATGTGACTTGTCTTGTCCAAATATGCTCCCATTTCCCTGGGGGGCTGAAATGTGTCTTAAATCTCCTCCAGGACCCTATATGCCTGGCACCATCCCTTTCAGCTTCTTGCAGCTCCCTTCTCTCGCCCTTTATCTTGCCTTATTTTTCTTTTGCTTTCCTTCTTATTCCTACATGGTAGCTACCCAAAAAAAATAAAAAACCCGCCATATTGGGTTTTTTCACCAATTTTACAAGAGCAAAAAATCTTATTGTTTACCATTTGAGACCAAACTTTATCAAATTTGCACACACATATTGATGGACTGACAATTAAATACAATTTGTCACATTGCATGTTTTAGGATAAGTTTTAAAATTCATATTTTTTTATATGATTGAAAAAAAAAAAATACTATCGTAATGAAAAAATATTTTTTACAAATATTTTTTTTTAAAATTTATGAAAAAGAAAATTACCCAAAATATCAAAAATCGTTCAGATGTTGTTACTTGAAAGATATAGATATGTTGTACTACTAATGATTAATTTTGAGAATAAGTTTTAAAATTTCTATTTTTATTGATTTAAAAAAAAAAAAAACTATATTTTTGTATGTAAAATATATTTTTAAAAATATTTTTTATAAATTTATAAAAGATAATTTTACCAAAAGATCCAAAAATGCAGATGTGTTACTTTAAAGATATAGAATGGGTACTACATGGATGGCCAAAATTTGAGACTCCTCTGTTAGATTAGTTTTTAAGAGAGATCATCGTGCACTTTCGGGGCACAAATTTTGAAAATCATAGCATGGGGGTAGTGCCGACAATATGCTTTTTGACACATTAAATGCATTTTTTATGTTATAAAACCTTGCTCAATCGATTCCTCGATGATTAATTAATAAAATAAGCTCAAAAGTAAAAAATCTATATTTTGTACGTAAAATCCAGTTTTCATTGTAGTGGAGCCCTTAACTAGACAATTGAACAATTGTTCCTTAAACTAGCATTGACTTGTATCCTTAAACTAGCGATGACATGTTCCTTTTAACTAGCGATGACTTGTTTCCTTACACTAGCAATGACTTGTTCCTTAACTAGCAATATGACTTGTTCATTATACTAGCATTATGACCTTGTTTCCTTAACTATCAATGAACTTGTTCCTTAACCAAGCAATGGACTTGTTCCTGAACTAGCTCAATGACTTGTTCACTTAACTTAGCAATGGGACTTGTTCCTTAAATCTAGCATTTGGACTTGTTCCTTAACTAGCAATGACTTGTTCCTTAACTAGCAATGACTTGTTCCTTAACTAGCAATGACTTGTTCCTTAACTAGCAATGACTTGTTCCTTAACTAGCAATGACTTGTTCCTTAACTAGCAATGAATGGATTGGGTGGGAGGATAATGGAGGGGGGGGGGGGGCGGCTGAATTAGGAAATCAGTATATATGTAAGAATATATGGATGAGGAAAAAACAAGCTTCTTCCTTCATTTAGACATGACAAATTAGAAGCAAAATTATACATATTTTTGTTTCAATTGGTAGCAGAAATCAGCACCCAACTGTTAGTAAATCAGAAAGAAACAATTTAAACAGAGCAATGTTAGTAAATAAAGTAAAAATATTGAAACAGAGAGAAAAGTCAGGAAATAATAGACCATAAAGAGAACAAGCAATGTATCTAAACTAACTATTTTTGTGAAAAATGCCAAGTTAAAAATAAACCCACATACAGCCAGCTAAAATAAAAGGTATCAAATAGAAGGTATGACAAGTTTATCATTTAAAAACAAACACCCATACATAACATTAGACATTTTAACTCATCCTATATACAATGTGTAGAGGTGTGATTATGCCATAAACAAACAGCATCAAATGAAAATTAATGATCATTCAGGTTTGTCAGAAGTACTGACTTCCAACTAATTTGTGCTGAGTCTTCCTGGCCTGTAGCATTTGTTCAAGGTCATTCCAATATTTATTTATACCTTTCGTGTCTGAAAGACACCAAACAACAGAACTGTTAACAGAAGCCATGATAGTTCCCTTTAGCAAAACTGAAAAGGTGTTGCTCAAAAAAATATCGGACTAGACATAGCACAGAATTATTTGACGTAGTGGTAAGTGAGGTACTCAAACCACACTTTGTGATAATAAATGGTCCTTAAGCATAAAAGATTGTTGTTTTTAACATAACAATCAATAAATTGATATTATCTACACTGACTTTCTTTTTTTACATATCCTGAATCTTACAAGGAATTGAGAACGTGACAAGACATTTGGGCCACCCTGCATGTATCTTCTTTTTTTAAGTCTATTTTTTCTCTGGATATCAGAGCACAAAAGCGGGCTTTCATATGTCTTGTCCCTGTCAATTTTCTTGCACTACGAAATGGATAATGGTATGATTCACTGGATTACTGTATCGCTTGTCTAAGGTATATTTTGCAACAAATGGCCTGGGGCTAGGCTGACGTAAAACACAAAAGGTGGCCTTGATGATGCTCAAGACAAAAATACTCAAGAATTTACTCTGAAAAATGCTTTTTAAAAAAGATTGTAAATTACCTCATTTTAATTTGGCAGTCAATTAATATTATGGTTTGATGCTACAAACAAAATTATGCAATACAAAAAATCCAACATGAAAAATAATAGTAGATACAGATTATCTTAATTAATGCTGACATAAAATTAGCTTCATGGAATGGAAATAGTTTGTCATGGAAATAGTCCACCATGGAAATAGTGTGTCGTGGAAATAGTCCCCCATGGTAATAGTGTGTCGTGGAAATAGTCCACCATGGAAACAGTGTACCGTGTATAGTTCCCAGTCGTCTTTGTCAACACAGAATATGGCAGTTGCTCTCTCAGACATGTTAAAAAAGGTGACTCAAGTAAGGTTGTGCATGGTGTAGGCAACTTCATCATGTGAAACAAACTGCTATAGAAAAAAAAAAACTGCTGTGAGATCACAGTCTTTGCTGCAGGATTTTTGCTAGGAGCCAGTTATCCCTTTTATTTTTGTCTTAGGTGCTCTTCATCATATCCAATCTTTGAAGAATGTTGTGCAACTAATGTTGTGAAACTAATGTTGTGAAACTAATGTTGTGAAACTAATGTTGTGAAACTAACACCATTAAACACTTCTTGCTGGAATGCAAGAGGTACGACCAACACAGACAAAATCTAAAAGATTATTGTAAGAAATACAAAATATAACTAAATGTAGAAAATCTAATGAGCACCAAGTCCCCACAAGCAGTACAAAAATGAGTAAAACAGTATATCACCAAAACAAAAGCAACAATCTAAAAGACAACAGGAGGAATGACAAAAATATACATATACTCTGAAAGTAACCTCATAATTATCTTACAACGTTAACAGTAGTAAATAATCTATATCATCAGAAAGGAATAACATAACCCAGTGGAAAAGGACATAAATAAACCCTAAACCAATCAAACGCAGATATAGATACAAGTATGCTTCTGAACAACACAACAAGCTGAACTATTAACCAAAACATCGAAAACCCCATGTAGTGAGGTACTAATTCAGTAACATAACGTATAACTAACACAATCAAGAAAAATAGCAAATTGCACACTTAAATGAAAACAAGTTCCACATGAGTGATCTTGTCATCAGTTCTACATTAGTGATCTTGTCATCAGTTCTACATTAGTGATCGTGTCATCAGTTCCACATTAGTGATCTTGTCATCAGTTCCACGTGAGTGATCTTGTCATCAATTCTACATTAGTGATCTTGTCATCAGTTCTACATTAGTGATCTTGTCATCAGTTCCACATTAGTGATCTTGTCATCCGTTCCACATTAGTGATCTTGTCATCAGTTCCACATGAGTGATCTTGTCATCAGTTCTACATTAGTGATCTTGTCATCAGTTCCACATTAGTGATCTTGTCATCAGTTCCACATGAGTGATCTTGTCATCAGTTCCACATGAGTGAACTTGTACGGTTAGGGATATGATTTCATACATTTCTGTCCCTCACCTCTGTCTATGTTGGGGGGGGGTGGGGGGAGGTAGGGGTGGGGGGGGGGTGGTGGGGGGGGTGGCGGGGGGTAAGGGGGGGGTGGGCGAGGTGGAGTGCAGCCTACCTCAGGTTGACAGCCTGGAAGGGGGATCATTGGACTACTTTTTATGATAGGGCTAAATTTTTAAAAGTCTTATACTTGCAAGTGTGTTTCTTTATGAGGGGTGGGGGACAGGTGTTAAAGATAGGATCTGCTGCGGTTATCAGATAGATCTGCCCTGGGTGTCACAGTTAGGATCTGCACCGAGTGTCAATTGTGACCAGAGAGTGTCGAGATTGGCTTACACTGGGGTCAAAGATAGATCCTGCACCAGGCTGTCAAATTACAGTCAAGGAGGCCTCTCATTCTACGTCTTGTAGGGGGTTTTTTCATAACTGCAGTACTGCTTCTTTTTGCTGAATTTCTTCTCTCATGTCTTATCTTTTCCCTGCATTTCGTCTCCAATCTTCATCTTTTCCCTGTTTATTTTAAGATCAATTGCTCTGATCTTCATCAAGCTTTGTGGTTATCTTTATGGGTCTGAACATTCCAGGCAACAGAATATTCCAAATCACAATGAATATAATATCTATATTTCACTGGTTTGAATAGGATATTTTCTCTGTCAATTAAAAAAAAGGACATTCTTAATTATATAATTTTACTCATGACAAGCCAACAATGTTGTGAGAACTGGGTGCCACAATGTTTTAATAGCTAGGGAATATAGTAACAAAACTTGGAAAAGGGTATTTTTTAAACTTTTGAACTTGATCATAATTTGAAAAGTCGTAAGTGATACACTATTTGCACTCAAAGCCGAACAACATTATATGTGCATTAGGGGCAAAAAGCATTGTTGTGTTCACTTCTCTTGTATAAAAATATGGATAAGACAACTGATTTTCTTGACATCTGCACTTTCTCACTTTTGTTCCCATGGTTGCTGCCCATCCAGCCCAATCTAGTAAGAATCTAGTGCTCACATAAATAACTTACTTTCTCATTACGTTTGTTTGCAGTTTGTTAACTCTTACATTGTCTCCCTTTATCTGGGCTAGTTTTAATAACGATATACCCACACCTAAAGGTCTTTCATATTTGGACATGCGCCCTAATATAACTGACTAGGTTGAACGGGACGCGCCTCGCCAAAACGAGGCAAAACTTTAAAAAAAAAAAAGTTAATCTGGGCTGGAAATATTTCCAATCTGTCAAATTCACATGTTTTCAAGAATTTTCATTTTGATTATTTATTATTTTTTTTAAGGAAATTAATGTTTGGTCAATAACTTTTTTTCATAAAATCATCGTCATTAACTTAAAGCAAATGCAGAAAGCTAAGTCTGAATTCTTCATTATCACAAGGTAGGAAGATTTTGTAGTTGACAAAGTTTTTTACGGACAATATTTACACACTCTGAAAGAGTTATCAGTTAGCATCAAAAATGTCATCTTTTTTTTCTTTTATGGAATCGATCTGTGAAGATGAAATAAAAGAAGCCACAACACTTAGTGACAGTTTAACTAGTAGAGTTATAAAAGAAGCCACAACACATAGTGCTGTATAAACTAGTAGAGAAAGAAAAGAAGCCACAAACTTAGGTCGACAGTATAACTAGTAGAAGAAAGAAATAAATGGATGCACATCACATAGTGACAGTATAAATAGTAGAAGAAATAAAAGAAGGCACAACATTCTTCGTGGACAGTTATCTTGTAGCAGAAATAAAAGAAGCCACAACACATAGTGACAGTATAAAACTTGTAGAGATAAAAGAGAGGCCAAACTAGTGACAGTATAAAACTAGTAGAAGAAATAAAGAAGGCCCCAACACATAGTGACAGTTAAACTAGTAGAAGAAACAATAAGAAGCCACAACAAGTAGTGACAGTATAACTTGGTAGAAGAAATAAAAGAAGCCCCAAACATGAGTGAAGTATATACCTAGTAGAAGAAAATAAAAGAAGGCCAACACATTAGTGACAGTTTCAAACTAGTAGAAGAAATAAAGGAAGGCCAACAATATTTGTGACAGTTTAAATTGTAGAAGAAATAAAAGAAGCCACCAACACTTAGTGACAGTATGTATTGTAGTAGAAATAAAGAAAGCCACAAAACACATAGTGACTGTATAAACTAGTAGAAGATAATAAAAGAAGCAAACACATAGTGTCCAGTTAAAATAGTAGAAGAAATAATAAGAAACACAAAACAATAGTGACAGTATAAACTGTAGAAGAAATAAAAGAAGGCCCAACACATAGTGACAGTATAAACTAGTAGAAGAAATTAAAAGAAGCCACAACACATTAGTGACAGTATAACTAGTTGAAGAAATAAAAGAAGCCCAACAAATAGTGACAAGTATAAAACTGTAGAAGAATAAAAGAAGCACAACACATTAGTGACAGTTTAAATAGTAGAAGAAACAAAGATGCCAAACAATAGTGCAGTATAAACTAGTAGAAGGAAATAAAAGAAGCACAAACACATGTGACAGTATACTAGTAAGAATGAAATATAGGATACCACAACACATGGAGTGACTGGTTTAACTAGTAGAAGAACTAAAAGAAGCCACAAACATTTGTGAAGTATAACTTGTAGAAGAATAAAAGAGCCACAACACATAGTGAACAGTATAAACAAGTAGAAAAAATAAAAGACGCAAAACATTTGACAGCATAAACTAGTAGAAGAAATAAAAGGGCTCAACAATAGTGACAGTATACTAGTAGAAGAAATAAAAGAAGCCCAAACACATTGAGTGACGTTAACTAGTAGAAGAAAAAGAAACTCAAAATCATCGTGACGTAAAACTAGTAGATAAGAATAAAGAAGCCAAACACATAGTGACAGTCAACTAGTAGAAGAATTAAAGAAGCACAAAATGTGGACAGTTAAATAGTAG